>SJYW01033991.1:291522-309883 GCA_006410735.1 Raphicerus campestris | reverse complement strand
CAAAGTACTGGAGTTTCAGCTTTAGCATCATTCCTTCCAAAGAAATCCCAGGGATGATCTCCTTCAGAATGGACTGGTTGGATCTCCTTGCAGTCCAAGGGACTTTCTAGCGTCTTCTCCAACACCACAGTTCAAAAGCATCAATTCTTCAGTGCTCAGCCTTCTTCACAGTCCAACTCTCACATCCATACATGACCACAGGAAAAACCATAGCCTTGACTAGATGGACCTTAGTCAGCAAAGTAATGTCTCTGCTTTTGAATATGCTATCTAGGTTGGTCACACCTTTTCTTCCAAGAAGTAAGCGTCTTTTAATTTCATGGCTGCAGTCAACATCTGCAGTGATTTTGGAGCCCCCCAAAATGAACTCTGACACTGTTTCCACTGTTTCCTCATCTATTTCCCATGAAGTGATGTTAGCTTTAGCACCCATCAAATTCCCATATTATTAAAAAATCTATATGCAGACTGTGCTCTTGTCTAGAGGTAATATAGGATAGGCAGACCTCCACGAGTTACAGATGTACCAAAACATTAGTCCCCTCAGTCCCTGGGGCACCTTAGTCAAGTCCGATGCAGCCCAAATTCTGCTGCCCTACAAGCAGCCTTGTTTCGATTTCCCATCATGCCATAAAAATACTTTTCAGTTTCTCTGTGAACCAGAACAAGAGGAAGACTGGGAAGCATGGCCATCTGCAGCAGAACAGGCTGCAGTGATCTCTGCATAAAACGCTCGTTGTTGCTTAGTCACTAAGTCATGTCTGACTTTTTTGTGACCCCCTAGGCTCTAGTCTACCAAGCTCCTCTGTCTATGGGATTCTCCAGGCAAGAATACTGGAGTGGGTTGCCATTTCTTCTCCAGAGGATATTCCTTACCCAGGAATCAAACCCGTGTCTCCTATGTTGGCAGGTGAATTCTTTACTGCTGAGCCACCCTGTCTAGGTTCAAATCCAGGCTCTGTTCTTACTGGTTGTGTGACCTTGGGTGAATTATTAATTTACCTTGTCTAAAAGGTAATTAAAGTAATTTGTGATTATTATTGTGTGTGTGTGTGTGTNCGTCTATCAAGTCAGTGATGCCATCCAGCCATCTCATCCTCTGTTGTCCCCTTCTCCTCCTGCCCCCCATCCCTCCCAGCATCAGGGTCTTTTCCAATGAGTCAACTCTTTGCATGAGGTGGTCAAAGTACTGGAGTTTCAGCTTTAGCATCATTCCTTCCAAAGAAATCCCAGGGATGATCTCCTTCAGAATGGACTGGTTGGATCTCCTTGCAGTCCAAGGGACTTTCTAGCGTCTTCTCCAACACCACAGTTCAAAAGCATCAATTCTTCAGTGCTCAGCCTTCTTCACAGTCCAACTCTCACATCCATACATGACCACAGGAAAAACCATAGCCTTGACTAGATGGACCTTAGTCAGCAAAGTAATGTCTCTGCTTTTGAATATGCTATCTAGGTTGGTCACACCTTTTCTTCCAAGAAGTAAGCGTCTTTTAATTTCATGGCTGCAGTCAACATCTGCAGTGATTTTGGAGCCCCCCAAAATGAACTCTGACACTGTTTCCACTGTTTCCTCATCTATTTCCCATGAAGTGATGTTAGCTTTAGCACCCATCAAATTCCCATATTATTAAAAAATCTATATGCAGACTGTGCTCTTGTCTAGAGGTAATATAGGATAGGCAGACCTCCACGAGTTACAGATGTACCAAAACATTAGTCCCCTCAGTCCCTGGGGCACCTTAGTCAAGTCCGATGCAGCCCAAATTCTGCTGCCCTACAAGCAGCCTTGTTTCGATTTCCCATCATGCCATAAAAATACTTTTCAGTTTCTCTGTGAACCAGAACAAGAGGAAGACTGGGAAGCATGGCCATCTGCAGCAGAACAGGCTGCAGTGATCTCTGCATAAAACGCTCGTTGTTGCTTAGTCACTAAGTCATGTCTGACTTTTTTGTGACCCCCTAGGCTCTAGTCTACCAAGCTCCTCTGTCTATGGGATTCTCCAGGCAAGAATACTGGAGTGGGTTGCCATTTCTTCTCCAGAGGATATTCCTTACCCAGGAATCAAACCCGTGTCTCCTATGTTGGCAGGTGAATTCTTTACTGCTGAGCCACCCTGTCTAGGTTCAAATCCAGGCTCTGTTCTTACTGGTTGTGTGACCTTGGGTGAATTATTAATTTACCTTGTCTAAAAGGTAATTAAAGTAATTTGTGATTATTATTGTGTGTGTGTGTGTGTGTGTTTGCATGTGCTCAGTCACTCAGTCGTGTCCGACTCCTTGCAACCTCATGGACTGTAGTGGGCTAGGTTCTTCTGTCCATGGGATTTTGCTGGCAACTATAGTTGCCTAAAGAAGAAAAAAAATGCATTAATTGTAAGCTATACATCTACTGACAGCAGGGCAGGGGGTCTGTCTTTCTTGGATCAGATACAAACACCACGAAGTGGAGTGACAAGGTCAAGTTGATTAGCTGGCCAGGAGTTCTACCAAAATCCACTGCTAGAATGAGGCAGCCTCAACAATGAGAGGATAAAGGTGCCTCGTGGATGTAGAAGTGGAGGAGAGATGAAACTGGCCACAGAGAAGCAGCATCACTTTGTTAAAAGTTAAGGACTTTTCTGTCCCTTTTCTTTCTCCTATTTTAATATTAAAGAGCCTCAAAATAGCAACTATTACATGGAGAATGCAATGAAGTAAGCAAGGAAAAAGGTGAAAGCCGTTCCCTTTCCCATCCCTTCAGTTCCCTAAGCTTGGTGGTGGTTGTGGTGTAGTCACTGTTCGTGTCCAACTCTTTGCAATCACAGGAACTGTACCCCAGCAGGCTCCTTTGTGCATGAGATTTCCCAGGCAAGAATATTGGAGTGGGCTCTATTTCCTTCTCCAGGGGATCTTCCCTGGAGGTTGAACCCCCGTCTACCTGCATTGCAGGCAGATTCTTTACTGACAGAGCTATTGGGGAAGCCCTGCTCTAAGCCTGATATACACCTAAACTGAGGAAGAAAAGATTTTAAACTGAATGGGATTTTGAACTTTTGATATTTGACTATACTGTGATGTTAATTACTTAGTAGGACAGAAAAAACTTGGGACCTGACTGAGATTTTATTACCGGGACTAGAAATATGTGTTATCACCCAAAGAAAAAGGGGAAAAAATAAAGGTGCTTTCTGCTTCATTCTACTGAGTGCAGCTCATTTAATAAACCAATTAAATAAGTATAACTTGTCATATTAGGAAGAAATCCCAGTTAGGAAAACTTCTGAGTTAGACTTACTGGGAGAACAAAGTAACATAACTGTGAACTCTTTTGATATGAAAAGTGAAGCTAAATAAAGCCTCCTTGGCCAATTTCCAAATACTCTACAGCAACAAAAGATTAGAGATTCATAGGAGAAGGCAATGGCACCCCACTCCAGTACTCTTGCCTGGGAACTCCCATGGACGGAGGAGATTGGTAGGCTGCAGTCCATGGGGTCGCTGAGTCAGACACAACTGAGCGACTTCACTTTCACTTTTCACTTTCATGCACTGGAGAAGAAAATGGCAACCCACTCCAGTGTTCTTGCCTGGAGAATCCCAGGGACAGAGGAGCCTAGTGGGCTGCCGTCTATGGGGTCGCACAGAGTTAGACACAACAGAAGCGACTTAGCAGCAGCAGCAGCAGGAAAATAATATGTATTCCACTATTGGGCATCTTCTTGAGTTTTTCCATATACCACTATTTTTTTTCTATCATTTAATCTCAGGACAGGGAGACTGACCTGTGAACTATAGAGTTCCTGTGTGAATAATTGTTTTTACTTTTTTTTTTATAAAGCTGACCTTGAGTAGGAAGCTTGTAAAAAGGTTCAACTGTGGTGAGATAAACAAGTTTCTACCACCTTTGCAATAGGATACAAAGTTCATCCACAATAGGAGATAAATGAGTCAGAGATTAAATATAGTGGATGTTTTCAGATCAGCATGCCCTGGTAGATAGATCCAGGAATATTTAAGGCATGTCCTGAATTTATCATATAAACAATCTTTCTGAACACATGGTGGACAGCTATGAAGCTTAAAATCACAGAAAGAACATGGGTAGGGCCTACTTCTAAAGTAAAAAATAAAGTGATAGCCCTAAAAATTATAACCTGGTCACCTTAACTTCGATACCTGAATAGACCAAATTAATCAATCATTCCATTTATAAAATACTAAAAGATCACAAGATACCAGAGAATCGTAAGCAGGACTTTGGAAAGGATAAATCAGTTTGACCTATGTAATATCATTCCATGACAGGATGCCAGGCATTATTGCTAGAAAGGGAAGAAAAAAAAAAGACTTTAATCCTGGTGTTAAAGGACATACTCATAAATAAAGCAGGAAAAATATTTTCTAAGTATATCACTATGTGAGTTCTTGACTAATTAGAAGGCAGAACAGATGTATTTTTATTCTCCTCTTTTCTTTCCTGGAGAGAAGACAAGAGGTATCGTTAAGTTTTAATTAAATATATAAGAATTAAAAAAAAAAAAACTTCCACTCAATTTTTGTAAATTGGGAGGGTATTATTCATTCTGGAAGGAGAGAAAATGCACTTTCTCCTCTTGCAGAATGAAGACTATAAATTCACAGTTTTCAAAGTCTGTAATATCTATCTGTAATTGACTTTGCAGATGGATATATTTTATGCTACATTAATCTAAAAAGAATCAAAGGCTAGGGAAAGTTGCTCCCAAGAAAAAATGAGAGAATTTCAAGATAACTCAGAAAAAGAAAGCTAGCTGGGAAAAACAAAAAGCAGAGAGAACAAAAATAGAGGAATTCTTGGGATCTAAGCTTTTTCATATCAAGGAAATGGAAAGAAATTTAATCTGTGTGGACAGAATCACGTGAGGGCAGGAAATGAGTGCTGAATTCCATTGACACAGAGACAGCTTTAATCTGAAGCCAAGAGGGTACCCTCCCCCAAGGACCTAAGACACCACAAGAGAATACTCAAACTGTGAGACAAACTGGTCTAATCATCTCAGAATTTCCCACAGCTGTTGCCTCAACTGAAACATGGCTTTGCTGTGATAATACAACTACCTCATGAATCTTTTCGACCAATGGAAGTCTCTCTCATTAACTGGGCATGAGGAGTTATATAGTTCTTAATGCTCCTTGCTCCAATCCCCTCTATCAATTCAAGACAGCTTTTTACCACTCTTAACTACAGGTCATTACACTTGCAGACCATGCCACCATTCTTGATGACTTCAGTCAATGAGCTAATCTTCCTATTCATCCAATCCCTTACCCAATCCCATTCCCATGCTTATTGACTTAACGCCTAGTACCCTGGCCATAGAATTCCTCAATTCCAACGACATCTACTAACGCTTCACTTGAGTTACAAGATGACAGAGGCATATTTTGGATTTTATCATACAGCAATGCTCCACCTCCAAGTTCATAAAATCTAGTTTGCTCTATATGGCTTCTATTCCCTCACTTTTACTGACCCCTTTCTTAAACTTCATTATGACTCTTGAACCTTACACACTAAAGTTAACAAATCTAAATTTAAATACAAATGTTCACATTTACATACCCTGTGACTTTATATGAGTTGTTCTACAAACCTCGGGATGCTTCTCTGCATAGCAACATAACAGCATTGCCTAATACAACTCAACACACCCAACTCACCATTAAAAATCTATGACAACATACAAAATGACAAAAACTAGTGACAACTTTGTCAAATGAGAAGGCCATATGACAAATCCAAGGAAGAATTCCAACACCTGCATTGTCAATCAAAATGGATTAAGAAACATTTTTAGACTACAAATCACATTTCTACAACCAAAATAAAATGGCATAGAAACCAACCCCTCCCCCACCAAAAGGGAGACAAACCTTCACCTCTCCCTTCTATTTATCTCCAATTCTGAGACACAGTGAATATGCTAAGTGGCAAAACAAATGATCGTTCCTCAGTGATATCACTGCCAAAATCACAAATAGCCATGTTCTTTTATTTTTCTACTTTATTATTTCCTCTTTCTATCTATTCAAAAACTAAAATCTTTAGTGCTCAGTTAGGTAAAAACAGGCACGATAACTTTGCTCTAGATGTCTTATCCAAAAAGTAACAATAATGTCAGTAATTAAACATTTATTATGTATTATGCATGACACTAAGCATTTCACCAGGACTGTTCCAAGCATTTCATCTGGATTATTGTAACAAGCTCACAAAGTAGGGACTATAATAATACTCTTCAGATGTAGTAACTGCAGCTTATAGTGGTTGTTAATTGCCCAGAGTTGTATGGCTAGTAAATGACAGGTCTGTGTTAAAATACATTTTCTTTATACTTTTAATGCAGGTAAGATAAGTGAATAAAATCATTAATCTTTCCTGCATTATATTCCTTCCATTAGAAGGACAATATTTTATTTTTGATTATTACACATTTTTTTTTGGCAACTTGAAGGGAATTTTTCTAATGGATTTTCTAGACATAAAGGAAAACAATGCATTTTTTATTTAGAGATAACCATCTTACTGATGGCATCAATAATTTTAAGCTGATGTTTTAGGGTTATAATGATAGGTAAACACATCTAGAAATAGAGTGCATGCATTTTTTTTTCCACACAAACAGTTCTAGAGAAACAACTAGAAAATGCATTAGAACTAGTATAATAAAAAGGGAATTTAAGTGAAATCTTCCATTGTTTACTAAAGAAAATAAAAATATGTATTATTTCTCCCTTTCTTATGGAAAGGCAACATGCCATACAAAAGAACAAAGTGAAATATACAATTAATCCAGTTTTCTTCAAAGTCAATAATAAACAGTGCAAAAATAATAGTAGGAACATATGATACTTAGAGTAAGCATTAAAATATAATATACCCAGAAATAATATGTGAAACCTGAAAAGCCTACTAAGAAAAATGTCCAGTATTAAATCAAACATTAAAAATTCTGTAAATTAATGACTTTACAAAATAATGTCCTATATTTGAAGTTTGAATATTACAAAGCTGTCAATTTTCCCCAAATAACTGTATGAGTTTAATTCTAATCCAATAAAAGCCATAAAGTTGTTAATTTATTAGTTTCCTTGTTTGACTTTTTTAGAGGTGATACATTCACATATCAAAGATACTAAATGAAGGATCAAAGAACCTAAATATAAGAGCTAAAATAATAACACTCTTAGAAAGAATCATAGGGGGAAATCTTCATAATATTGAATTTGGCAATGATTTCTTAGATAGAATAGCAGAAACACAGACAATAAAAGTAAAAATAAACTGGACTGCATCAAAATTAAAAATTGCTGTGCAGTGAAAGATACAATCAATAGAGTAAAAAAGGCAGCCTATGAAATGGGAGAGAATATTTGCAGATTATCTATCTCATAAAGGATTAAGATCCAAAATATATCAAGAACTCATACAANGCAACTATAGTTGCCTAAAGAAGAAAAAAAATGCATTAATTGTAAGCTATACATCTACTGACAGCAGGGCAGGGTGTCTGTCTTTCTTGGATCAGATACAAACACCACGAAGTGGAGTGACAAGGTCAAGTTGATTAGCTGGCCAGGAGTTCTACCAAAATCCACTGCTAGAATGAGGCAGCCTCAACAATGAGAGGATAAAGGTGCTTCGTGGATGTAGAAGTGGAGAGATGAAACTGGCCACAGAGAAGCAGCATCACTTTGTTAAAAGTTAAGAACTTTTCTGTCCCTTTTCTTTCTCCTATTTTAATATTAAAGAGCCTCAAAATAGCAACTATTACATGGAGAATGCAATGAAGTAAGCAAGGAAAAAGGTGAAAGCCGTTCCCTTTCCCATCCCTTCAGTTCCCTAAGCTTGGTGGTGGTTGTGGTGTAGTCACTGTTCGTGTCCAACTCTTTGCAATCACAGGAACTGTACCCCACCAGGCTCCTTTGTGCATGAGATTTCCCAGGCAAGAATATTGAAGTGGGCTCTATTTCCTTCTCCAGGGGATCTTCCCTGGAGGTTGAACCCCCGTCTACCTGCATTGCAGGCAGATTCTTTACTGACAGAGCTATTGGGGAAGCCCTGCTCTAAGCCTGATATACACCTAAACTGAGGAAGAAAAGATTTTAAACTGAATGGGATTTTGAACTTTTGATATTTGACTATACTGTGATGTTAATTACTTAGTAGGACAGAAAAAACTTGGGACCTGACTGAGATTTTATTACCGGGACTAGAAATATGTGTTATCACCCAAAGAAAAAGGGGAAAAAATAAAGGTGCTTTCTGCTTCATTCTACTGAGTGCAGCTCATTTAATAAACCAATTAAATAAGTATAACTTGTCATATTAGGAAGAAATCCCAGTTAGGAAAACTTCTGAGTTAGACTTACTGGGAGAACAAAGTAACATAACTGTGAACTCTTTTGATATGAAAAGTGAAGCTAAATAAAGCCTCCTTGGCCAATTTCCAAATACTCTACAGCAACAAAAGATTAGAGATTCATAGGAGAAGGCAATGGCACCCCACTCCAGTACTCTTGCCTGGGAACTCCCATGGACGGAGGAGATTGGTAGGCTGCAGTCCATGGGGTCGCTGAGTCAGACACAACTGAGCGACTTCACTTTCACTTTTCACTTTCATGCACTGGAGAAGAAAATGGCAACCCACTCCAGTGTTCTTGCCTGGAGAATCCCAGGGACAGAGGAGCCTAGTGGGCTGCCGTCTATGGGGTCGCACAGAGTTAGACACAACAGAAGCGACTTAGCAGCAGCAGCAGCAGGAAAATAATATGTATTCCACTATTGGGCATCTTCTTGAGTTTTTCCATATACCACTATTTTTTTTCTATCATTTAATCTCAGGACAGGGAGACTGACCTGTGAACTATAGAGTTCCTGTGTGAATAATTGTTTTTACTTTTTTTTTTATAAAGCTGACCTTGAGTAGGAAGCTTGTAAAAAGGTTCAACTGTGGTGAGATAAACAAGTTTCTACCACCTTTGCAATAGGATACAAAGTTCATCCACAATAGGAGATAAATGAGTCAGAGATTAAATATAGTGGATGTTTTCAGATCAGCATGCCCTGGTAGATAGATCCAGGAATATTTAAGGCATGTCCTGAATTTATCATATAAACAATCTTTCTGAACACATGGTGGACAGCTATGAAGCTTAAAATCACAGAAAGAACATGGGTAGGGCCTACTTCTAAAGTAAAAAATAAAGTGATAGCCCTAAAAATTATAACCTGGTCACCTTAACTTCGATACCTGAATAGACCAAATTAATCAATCATTCCATTTATAAAATACTAAAAGATCACAAGATACCAGAGAATCGTAAGCAGGACTTTGGAAAGGATAAATCAGTTTGACCTATGTAATATCATTCCATGACAGGATGCCAGGCATTATTGCTAGAAAGGGAAGAAAAAAAAAAGACTTTAATCCTGGTGTTAAAGGACATACTCATAAATAAAGCAGGAAAAATATTTTCTAAGTATATCACTATGTGAGTTCTTGACTAATTAGAAGGCAGAACAGATGTATTTTTATTCTCCTCTTTTCTTTCCTGGAGAGAAGACAAGAGGTATCGTTAAGTTTTAATTAAATATATAAGAATTAAAAAAAAAAACTTCCACTCAATTTTTGTAAATTGGGAGGGTATTATTCATTCTGGAAGGAGAGAAAATGCACTTTCTCCTCTTGCAGAATGAAGACTATAAATTCACAGTTTTCAAAGTCTGTAATATCTATCTGTAATTGACTTTGCAGATGGATATATTTTATGCTACATTAATCTAAAAAGAATCAAAGGCTAGGGAAAGTTGCTCCCAAGAAAAAATGAGAGAATTTCAAGATAACTCAGAAAAAGAAAGCTAGCTGGGAAAAACAAAAAGCAGAGTGAACAAAAATAGAGGAATTCTTGGGATCTAAGCTTTTTCATATCAAGGAAATGGAAAGAAATTTAATCTGTGTGGACAGAATCATGTGAGGGCAGGAAATGAGTGCTGAATTCCATTGACACAGAGACAGCTTTAATCTGAAGCCAAGAGGGTACCCTCCCCCAAGGACCTAAGACACCACAAGAGAATACTCAAACTGTGAGACAAACTGGTCTAATCATCTCAGAATTTCCCACAGCTGTTGCCTCAACTGAAACATGGCTTTGCTGTGATAATACAACTACCTCATGAATCTTTTCGACCAATGGAAGTCTCTCTCATTAACTGGGCATGAGGAGTTATATAGTTCTTAATGCTCCTTGCTCCAACCCCCTCTATCAATTCAAGACAGCTTTTTACCACTCTTAACTACAGGTCATTACACTTGCAGACCATGCCACCATTCTTGATGACTTCAGTCAATGAGCTAATCTTCCTATTCATCCAATCCCTTACCCAATCCCATTCCCATGCTTATTGACTTAACGCCTAGTACCCTGGCCATAGAATTCCTCAATTCCAACGACATCTACTAACGCTTCACTTGAGTTACAAGATGACAGAGGCATATTTTGGATTTTATCATACAGCAATGCTCCACCTCCAAGTTCATAAAATCTAGTTTCCTCTATATGGCTTCTATTCCCTCACTTTTACTGACCCCTTTCTTAAACTTCATTATGACTCTTGAACCTTACACACTAAAGTTAACAAATCTAAATTTAAATACAAATGTTCACATTTACATACCCTGTGACTTTATATGAGTTGTTCTACAAACCTCGGGATGCTTCTCTGCATAGCAACATAACAGCATTGCCTAATACAACTCAACACACCCAACTCACCATTAAAAATCTATGACAACATACAAAATGACAAAAACTAGTGACAACTTTGTCAAATGAGAAGGCCATATGACAAATCCAAGGAAGAATTCCAACACCTGCATTGTCAATCAAAATGGATTAAGAAACATTTTTAGACTACAAATCACATTTCTACAACCAAAATAAAATGGCATAGAAACCAACCCCTCCCCCACCAAAAGGGAGACAAACCTTCACCTCTCCCTTCTATTTATCTCCAATTCTGAGACACAGTGAATATGCTAAGTGGCAAAACAAATGATCGTTCCTCAGTGATATCACTGCCAAAATCACAAATAGCCATGTTCTTTTATTTTTCTACTTTATTATTTCCTCTTTCTATCTATTCAAAAACTAAAATCTTTAGTGCTCAGTTAGGTAAAAACAGGCACGATAACTTTGCTCTAGATGTCTTATCCAAAAAGTAACAATAATGTCAGTAATTAAACATTTATTATGTATTATGCATGACACTAAGCATTTCACCAGGACTGTTCCAAGCATTTCATCTGGATTATTGTAACAAGCTCACAAAGTAGGGACTATAATAATACTCTTCAGATGTAGTAACTGCAGCTTATAGTGGTTGTTAATTGCCCAGAGTTGTATGGCTAGTAAATGACAGGTCTGTGTTAAAATACATTTTCTTTATACTTTTAATGCAGGTAAGATAAGTGAATAAAATCATTAATCTTTCCTGCATTATATTCCTTCCATTAGAGGGACAATATTTTATTTTTGATTATTACACATTTTTTTTTGGCAACTTGAAGGGAATTTTTCTAATGGATTTTCTAGACATAAAGGAAAACAATGCATTTTTTATTTAGAGATAACCATCTTACTGATGGCATCAATAATTTTAAGCTGATGTTTTAGGGTTATAATGATAGGTAAACACATCTAGAAATAGAGTGCATGCATTTTTTTTTCCACACAAACAGTTCTAGAGAAACAACTAGAAAATGCATTAGAACTAGTATAATAAAAAGGGAATTTAAGTGAAATCTTCCATTGTTTACTAAAGAAAATAAAAATATGTATTATTTCTCCCTTTCTTATGGAAAGGCAACATGCCATACAAAAGAACAAAGTGAAATATACAATTAATCCAGTTTTCTTCAAAGTCAATAATAAACAGTGCAAAAATAATAGTAGGAACATATGATACTTAGAGTAAGCATTAAAATATAATATACCCAGAAATAATATGTGAAACCTGAAAAGCCTACTAAGAAAAATGTCCAGTATTAAATCAAACATTAAAAATTCTGTAAATTAATGACTTTACAAAATAATGTCCTATATTTGAAGTTTGAATATTACAAAGCTGTCAATTTTCCCCAAATAACTGTATGAGTTTAATTCTAATCCAATAAAAGCCATAAAGTTGTTAATTTATTAGTTTCCTTGTTTGACTTTTTTAGAGGTGATACATTCACATATCAAAGATACTAAATGAAGGATCAAAGAACCTAAATATAAGAGCTAAAATAATAACACTCTTAGAAAGAATCATAGGGGGAAATCTTCATAATATTGAATTTGGCAATGATTTCTTAGATAGAATAGCAGAAACACAGACAATAAAAGTAAAAATAAACTGGACTGCATCAAAATTAAAAATTGCTGTGCAGTGAAAGATACAATCAATAGAGTAAAAAAGGCAGCCTATGAAATGGGAGAGAATATTTGCAGATTATCTATCTCATAAAGGATTAAGATCCAAAATATATCAAGAACTCATACAATTCAACAACAAAAAAAACAAACAATCTGATTTTTAAATTGTCAAAGGACTAGAGTAAACATTTCTCCAAAGAAGATGTATAAATACCTAACAAGCACATGAAAAAAATGTGAACATCACTAATTATTCAGTTCAGTTCAGTTCAGCCGCTCAGTCGTGTCCAACTCTTTGCGACCCCATGAACTGCAGCACGCCAGGCCTCCCTGTCCATCACCAACTCCCGGAGTTCACTTAAACTCACGTGCATTGAGTCAGTGATGCCATCCAGCCATCTCATCCTCTGTCATCCCCTTCTCCTCCTGCCCCTAATCCCTCCCAGCATCAGAGTCTTTTCAAATGAGTCAACTCTTTGCATGAGGTAGCCAAAGTATTGGAGTTTCAGCCTCAGCATCAGTCCTTCCAATGAACACCCAGGACTGATCTCCTTTAGGATGGACTGGTTGGATCTCCTTGCAGTCCAAGGGACTCTCAAGAGTCTTTGCCAACACTACAGTTTAAAAGCATCCATTCTTCGGTGCTCAGCTTTCTTCACAGTCCAACTCTCACATCCACACATGACCACTGGAAAACCCATAGCCTTGACTAGACAGACCTTTGTAGGCAAAGTAATATCTCTGCTTTTTAATATGCTAATTATTAGAATTTTCAAGATGCTTGCAGTCTGAAAATAAAATATCTGAAAAATTAGAGCTATTTAAGGAATTATTCTATTTCTATTTTTATTAAATATTTAGGATGACAAAGTGGGCCTTCAAAGATGTTAGAAAAATATTTCATTTGCAATAATTTGCATAACAAAAATGTTTGAGATATGCCAGTATAGTTTTTGNAAAAATGTCCAGTATTAAATCAAACATTAAAAATTCTGTAAATTAATGACTTTACAAAATAATGTCCTATATTTGAAGTTTGAATATTACAAAGCTGTCAATTTTCCCCAAATAACTGTATGAGTTTAATTCTAATCCAATAAAAGCCATAAAGTTGTTAATTTATTAGTTTCCTTGTTTGACTTTTTTAGAGGTGATACATTCACATATCAAAGATACTAAATGAAGAATCAAAGAACCTAAATATAAGAGCTAAAATAATAACACTCTTAGAAAGAATCATAGGGGGAAATCTTCATAATATTGAATTTGGCAATGATTTCTTAGATAGAATAGCAGAAACACAGACAATAAAAGTAAAAATAAACTGGACTGCATCAAAATTAAAAATTGCTGTGCAGTGAAAGATACAATCAATAGAGTAAAAAAGGCAGCCTATGAAATGGGAGAGAATATTTGCAGATTATCTATCTCATAAAGGATTAAGATCCAAAATATATCAAGAACTCATACAATTCAACAACAAAAAAAACAAACAATCTGATTTTTAAATTGTCAAAGGACTAGAGTAAACATTTCTCCAAAGAAGATGTATAAATACCTAACAAGCACATGAAAAAAATGTGAACATCACTAATTATTCAGTTCAGTTCAGTTCAGCCGCTCAGTCGTGTCCAACTCTTTGCGACCCCATGAACTGCAGCACGCCAGGCCTCCCTGTCCATCACCAACTCCCGTAGTTCACTTAAACTCACGTGCATCGAGTCAGTGATGCCATCCAGCCATCTCATCCTCTGTCATCCCCTTCTCCTCCTGCCCCTAATCCCTCCCAGCATCAGGGTCTTTCAAATGAGTCAACTCTGCATGAGGTAGCCAGAGTATTGGAGTTTCAGCCTCAGCATCAATCCTTCCAATGAACACCCAGGACTGATCTCCTTTAGGATGGACTGGTTGGATCTCCTTGCAGTCCAAGGGACTCTCAAGAGTCTTTGCCAACACTACAGTTTAAAAGCATCCATTCTTCGGTGCTCAGCTTTCTTCACAGTCCAACTCTCACATCCACACATGACCACTGGAAAACCCATAGCCTTGACTAGACAGACCTTTGTAGGCAAAGTAATATCTCTGCTTTTTAATATGCTAATTATTAGAATTTTCAAGATGCTTGCAGTCTGAAAATAAAATATCTGAAAAATTAGAGCTATTTAAGGAATTATTCTATTTCTATTTTTATTAAATATTTAGGATGACAAAGTGGGCCTTCAAAGATGTTAGAAAAATATTTCATTTGCAATAATTTGCATAAAAAAATGTTTGAGATATGCCAGTATAGTTTTTCGAAGTCCTGGTGAAAAAATGCAATACCATTAACACTTAAGCATCTTATGTTCAGTAATGGGAAGCCTCTTGATGAAAGTGAAAGTGGAGAGTGAAAAAGTTGGCTTAAAGCTCAACACTCAGAAAACAAAGATCATGGCANGACTCTGATGCTGGGAGGGATTGGGGGCAGGAGGAGAAGGGGACGACAGAGGATGAGATGGCTGGATGGCATCATGGACACAATGGACGTGAATCTGAGTGAACTCCGGGAGTTGGTAATGGACAGAGAGGCCTGGCATGCTGCGATTCATGGGGTCGCAAAGAGTCAGACACAACTGAGCGACTAACACACATGTTCACAGCAGCATTATTCACAATAGCCAAGACATGGAGGAACCAAATTGTCTGTTGACATACAAACAAAATGTGGTATATAATACAATATATTCAACTTTAAAAAGGAAAGAAATTCTGACATATATTGATACTACAATGTAGGTGAAATGAAAGGACATTATGCTAAGAGAACTAAACTGATTACAAAATGGCAAATATGATGCCATTTATATGAAATATTTATAGTCAAATTCACAGAAACAAGAATTACAGTGGCAGATACCAGGGGTTGGGAGAAGGGGGAAATGAAGAGTTGTTTAATAAGCATATAAATGTTGGTTTTACAAGATGAAGAGAATTCCAGGAATTGGTTGCACCACTATGCAAATATATTTAACACTATTGAACTTTACTCTTTAAAAAGATTAAGATGGGGAATTTTATGTTATCTGTATTTTAAGATAATGAAAAAAAATTTTGAACACACAAAAACTAGGTTCAAACATACCAAATGATAGACTAAAAATTTAGACATAAAAGTCAAAATTATAAAACTCTTAGAAGAAACCATGGAGATAAATCTTTATGACCTTGAATGACAATGGCTTCTTAGATATAACACCAAAAAAAATAAACAACAAAAGAAAAAATAGATAAATGAACTTTGTCAGAATTTAAACTTATGGGGATTTCTCTTGCAGTTCAGTGGTTAAAACTTTGCCTGCAGTACAGGGGGTGCAGGTTTGATCCCTGATCAGGGAAGTAAAATCCTACATGCCTCACAGCCAAAAAAACAAAACATAATACAGAAACAATACTGTAACAAATTCAATAAAAACTTAAAGAAATGATCACATGAAAAATTTTTTAATAAATTAAAATTTTAATATTTATGTGCATTAAAGGATACTATCAAAACAGTAAAAAAGCAGTCCGCAGAATGGGAGAGAATATTTGTAAATCATATGTTTGATAACACCTTAGGTGTAAAAGAAATGAAGATTAAAGGTATAATGAGATATCTTGTATTATCTATCAGAAAAATGAAAACATTAAGGAGTTACAACAACAAATGATAGTAAGGATGTGAAAAACCTGGGTCACTTATACATAGCTGGTGAGACTATACAATGGTAAAGCCACTTGGGAAAAATTTTATAGGTTTCTTATAAAACTAAATACATGATTATCATACACTCCAGTAATTTCACTCTCAGGAATGGATCCTAAGTAAACATAAAATTATATTCACAGACACATATTGTACATGGATGTTTATAGTAGCATTACTTATAAAAGTTCAAAGCTGAAAGAAACCCAACTGTTCTATAACACGTGCAGTTAGCCAAATCTGGTATATCTGTGCTAAGGAATATTACTGAGCAATAAAAAAGAGTTAACTATTGATATAGACACAATGATTTGGATGGATCTCAAGGGAATTTTGCCGAGTGAAAGAAGCCAATCTCAAAAGGCTATCATTTACAAATCATTTTGAAATGACAAAATTACAGAGATGGAGAACAGATTAACAGTTGCCAGATTTTGAATGATCAAGTGAAGGAGAGAGGTGTTGGTGACTATAAAGGATATACAAGGTATTCATGGATGGAACTGTTTTGTATCTTGACTATGGGTAGTAATCACACAAGTCTACACATGTAATAAAACTGCATAACTCATGACACACACATACGCATACAAATGACTGCATATTAAATTGATGAAATCTGAATTAGATAGATTACATTAATGTCAGCTTTCTGGTTGTGATATCATGCTATAGGTAATACATGCGATCCTTGGACTAGCAGCATTATCAAGAACTTGTCAAAAACACAAATTTTGGGCTCAACTCTGAAGCGACTTAGCAGCAGCAGATAGAGCTACTGAATCAAAAACACTGGTGTGGGAGCAACCAAGATTTTTAATAAGCTCTTAGCTGATTCAGATGACTGTGAAAGATTAATAGCCATTGCTTTTGTTTATATGTTGCTGAACCCCTGGAAACCATATTCCAGATAGAAAGAACTGTTTATCACTCAGAGATTAATGTTTTCAGGCTGGAAGTAATAATTGCATAAGACTTTGGGGTTGTTGAACTTTGAGAAAAGATGACTATGTTCCATGGAAAAAGAATAAAAGGTGTGTACAAAAATTGTAAAACCATAGGAATGGACTCCATTTGTTGGCTCAGCAGACTTTTTCTCTCTTCCTGACTTCTAGTTGGGAGTGGCCATTTGACACTGTTCTAGCTAGTGGAAATCTGTTGTGGGATTCCAAGGAATTGCTATCTTAGTCCAAGCACTGTCACTTTCCTTTCTTCAATCTAGTGAGTCCATATCTAGGGAGTCTATCCTAGGGAAATAATCATATGTATATATAAATATTTAACTCATGTTGTTCGTCATTGTATATCTTTTGGAAATAACTTTAAAGTTTAATTAGTGGAGAATAAATAAAAATAATAAACAATTTTGATGTGTTCTCAAGATGGAATTTTTCTGGTCATTAAGGATGATTACTACTAAGAATTTTGATGGCATGGAAATAATTATAATATTAAGTGAAATAACCAAAATTAGAAACATATATTCACATATATATATAACCTTTAAAATTTAACTTAAAAATAAGTGTATATCATTAATCAATCTTTTGAGGTAGGGGTAAAGATCCTTCTTTAAGCACTGTTCAAATAACTGGAGCTTCAATTCCTCTTTCATACATAGAACAAACTGATAATTGTTTTAATTTTCATTATTATCACTACATATATAGTGGTATTGATGATAATGTTTAATGTGAACCCAAGACTGAGAATTATCAGTATACTGTGTAGGGGTGTGTGTATGTGTGTGTGTGTGTGTGTGTGTGTGTGCATGCGCGTGCGTGTGTTTGTGTTTTAACATATAAAAATGCTAAAATGTTAAGAAAGCTATAATTAAATGTTAAGAAAGTTATATCCATTCCAATGCATTATATATTTTTATGTACTTTTGCAATTTTCTATGATGTGTTATTATTTTTAATACTCTACAAAATAACTTTTAATATTAAAGGGGGACTAGGAAATAATTCAAGCTCATAAGACCAATAGAGCCAGAAAAGCAGCTCAGAGTGAAACAAGTTACCTGAGAGAGAAAATCTTTGCCTTCAAATAGAAACATCTCTTCACCACACTCTGGTTTATGGATTAACAGCTGCCTGCTTCTGTGTTTGCTCTTCCATTGGTCCAGACAATGGAATTAGATTAATTTACTGAGCCATTCCAAAAATTACAGATCAATAGATAAATAACATGGAT
>SJYW01033991.1:273637-283977 GCA_006410735.1 Raphicerus campestris | reverse complement strand
GTTTGATCCCTGATCAGGGAAGTAAAATCCTACATGCCTCACAGCCAAAAAAACAAAACATAATACAGAAACAATACTGTAACAAATTCAATAAAAACTTAAAGAAATGATCACATGAAAAATTTTTTAATAAATTAAAATTTTAATATTTATGTGCATTAAAGGATACTATCAAAACAGTAAAAAAGCAGTCCGCAGAATGGGAGAGAATATTTGTAAATCATATGTTTGATAACACCTTAGGTGTAAAAGAAATGAAGATTAAAGGTATAATGAGATATCTTGTATTATCTATCAGAAAAATGAAAACATTAAGGAGTCACAACAACAAATGATAGTAAGGATGTGAAAAACCTGGGTCACTTATACATAGCTGGTGAGACTGTACAATGGTAGAGCCACTCGGGAAAAATTTTATAGGTTTCTTATAAAACTAAATACATGATTATCATACACTCCAGTAATTTCACTCTCAGGAATGGATCCTAAGTAAACATAAAATTATATTCACAGACACATATTGTACATGGATGTTTATAGTAGCATTACTTATAAAAGTTCAAAGCTGAAAGAAACCCAACTGTTCTATAACACGTGCAGTTAGCCAAATCTGGTATATCTGTGCTAAGGAATATTACTGAGCAATAAAAAAGAGTTAACTATTGATATAGACACAATGATTTGGATGGATCTCAAGGGAATTTTGCCGAGTGAAAGAAGCCAATCTCAAAAGGCTATCATTTACAAATCATTTTGAAATGACAAAATTACAGAGATGGAGAACAGATTAACAGTTGCCAGATTTTGAATGATCAAGTGAAGGAGAGAGGTGTTGGTGACTATAAAGGATATACAAGGTATTCATGGATGGAACTGTTTTGTATCTTGACTATGGGTAGTAATCACACAAGTCTACACATGTAATAAAACTGCATAACTCATGACACACACATACGCATACAAATGACTGCATATTAAATTGATGAAATCTGAATAAGATAGATTACATTAATGTCAGCTTTCTGGTTGTGATATCATGCTATAGGTAATACATGCGATCCTTGGACTAGCAGCATTATCAAGAACTTGTCAAAAACACAAATTTTGGGCTCAACTCTGAAGCGACTTAGCAGCAGCAGATAGAGCTACTGAATCAAAAACACTGGTGTGGGAGCAACCAAGATTTTTAATAAGCTCTTAGCTGATTCAGATGACTGTGAAAGATTAATAGCCATTGCTTTTGTTTATATGTTGCTGAACCCCTGGAAACCATATTCCAGATAGAAAGAACTGTTTATCACTCAGAGATTAATGTTTTCAGGCTGGAAGTAATAATTGCATAAGACTTTGGGGTTGTTGAACTTTGAGAAAAGATGACTATGTTCCATGGAAAAAGAATAAAAGGTGTGTACAAAAATTGTAAAACCATAGGAATGGACTCCATTTGTTGGCTCAGCAGACTTTTTCTCTCTTCCTGACTTCTAGTTGGGAGTGGCCATTTGACACTGTTCTAGCTAGTGGAAATCTGTTGTGGGATTCCAAGGAATTGCTATCTTAGTCCAAGCACTGTCACTTTCCTTTCTTCAATCTAGTGAGTCCATATCTAGGGAGTCTATCCTAGGGAAATAATCATATGTATATATAAATATTTAACTCATGTTGTTCGTCATTGTATATCTTTTGGAAATAACTTTAAAGTTTAATTAGTGGAGAATAAATAAAAATAATAAACAATTTTGATGTGTTCTCAAGATGGAATTTTTCTGGTCATTAAGGATGATTACTACTAAGAATTTTGATGGCATGGAAATAATTATAATATTAAGTGAAATAACCAAAATTAGAAACATATATTCACATATATATATAACCTTTAAAATTTAACTTAAAAATAAGTGTATATCATTAATCAATCTTTTGAGGTAGGGGTAAAGATCCTTCTTTAAGCACTGTTCAAATAACTGGAGCTTCAATTCCTCTTTCATACATAGAACAAACTGATAATTGTTTTAATTTTCATTATTATCACTACATATATAGTGGTATTGATGATAATGTTTAATGTGAACCCAAGACTGAGAATTATCAGTATACTGTGTAGGGGTGTGTGTATGTGTGTGTGTGTGTGTGTGTGTGTGTGCATGCGCGTGCGTGTGTTTGTGTTTTAACATATAAAAATGCTAAAATGTTAAGAAAGCTATAATTAAATGTTAAGAAAGTTATATCCATTCCAATGCATTANGTGTGTGTGTGTGTGTGTGTGTGTGTGTGTGTGTGTGCATGAGCGTGCGTGTGTGTGTTTGTGTTTTAACACATAAAAATGCTAAAATGTTAAGAAAGCTATAATTAAATGCTAAGAAAGTTATATCCATTCCAATTCATTATATATTTTTATGTTCTTTTGCACTTTTCTATGATGTGTTATTATTTTTAACACTTTACAAAATAACTTTTAATATTAAAGGGGGACTAGGAAATAATTCAAGCTCATTAGACCAATAGAGCCAGAAAAGCAGCTCAGAGTGAAACAAGTTACCTGAGAGAGAAAATCTTTGCCTTCAAATAGAAACATCTCTTCACCACACTCCAGTTTATGGATTAACAGCTGCCTGCTTCTGTGTTTGCTCTTCCATTGGTCCAGACAATGGAATTAGATTAATTTACTGAGCCATTCCAAAAATTACAGATCAATAGATAAATAACATGGATAGAGGTATATAGATAGACAGAGAGAACAAGTATATGCTTCTTTTATGTATACATAACCTTTTTACTAATCTGAGATAAACCCTTTCACTAACCCATGATTTTTTGCCTTTGGGAAGCCTCTATTTTAGGATTCACAAAAAGCAGAAAATAAAAACTGCATTAAAGGAGCAGTTGCTGCTGCTGCTGCTAAGTCGCTTCAGTCATGTCCGACTCTTCTCAATCCCATGGACTGCAGCCACCAGGCTCCTCCGTCCATGGGATTGTCCAGGCAAGAGTGCTGGAGTGGGTGCCATTGCCTTCTCCGAAAGAAGCAGTATGATCAATGATTTTCCCATGCATCACCTCTTGGCTCCATTTCTACTTAGAAGATGTAATACACCAGGATAAACCAGACCCTTAATATTTTATCAAGTATTTCCAAAGCAATTTCTGATTCTAGAATTCAAATTAGATTTTTTATCATAGAATAAGGATTTTAAACCATTAAAATTCTTCAGAGGTTTTCACTGCAGAGCTGGTGATAATGACTGATCACTGAAGTAAGAGCCATTACTCCCAAGGCAACACTCCAGCCACATCCAATTCATTTAATGACCAGAGGAGTAAGTTTCCTGTTTCCCTTATTACCTTAGAGTCTTACCATTTATTCCAACAGAGTCAAACTTGAAAGGAATAAAGTTCACAGTCTACTTTTTGCCACTAATAGAATATACAATATATACAGATTTGAATATGTATGTCCTAAAATGAACCATGTTGATGAATTTATTAAAATACTGTGTTATTAGATGACTTGTGGGAAGTCAGGGTAAGTCCATCATTACTGAACACAGAGCACAAACCAGAATTTCAAGAGGAAGAAAGAGATGATAAGATACTTACTACTCTGCAGACCTACTTTTAGGATTCTGTATTGACTTATATGGCTGTCCTGAACCACATAATTCAGCTGGTTGGTTACTAAACTCTGCTGTTCTTTTTGAAAGGATGACCTTGAGTTTTTGAATTTACATGGCTGGCCCCAAAATATCTAGCTTTTGAGAAAGGGTAATCTCAATTTAACAGACATAGTTCTAGAAAATAATTACAATTTTGCAAACTTTCAAGGCAGATATTATTGAAGTCACCTGAACATCAAACAGTTGCTGTCCTTTCCTCAGTATGAGTCATGGGAACCAACTAGACTGTCTGAAGGTCATTTTTTCAAGATCAAGGATCTTTCAGAAACTCAATCACCCTACCCGTGGCTGATGCCTCTGGACAGGCCTTAGATATGCCAGAAGACTTATGAGACTAATTCACTAGAAAATCTATCGGTCAGCTAAATTCAGCATGCCTTCTCCTACTGTTATGCTTATTCTTATTGTCTTGAAGCTGCTCTGGTCATCTATGCCTTCCTGCTACACTGCTCTCCGCTAACCCGATGCCTGTTGCTACCCTTTCAGTGGTGCCCTCTGATCCACACCATGGAAAACAATCTTTTTTTACATTATCAACAGTGATTGTTCCTCGTGGACATTTCTTCTCTTGAATCTTCCAAAAATGGGTGCTTGTAACACCCCACAGTCCCCTAAATCATGTGTAGAATTCATGTTCTCCTTACTTCTCAATGTCTTTGTAGACCTTTTTCCTTTGTGCTCATGTAACACATCCTTCCGTTGGTGTAATCAAGGAATGTAGGTTTATGTTAATAATAAAAGTTTGTATCTAAGGATAATGCAAACTTCAAAAGGTGTATCCTTCTTTTGAATGTTATTCAGTATTTTTTATCATTCCATCCTCCCAATTAGTTTGGAAATTATATATTGCTTCTGTATTTGTTAATATTTAATAGTTATACCAGAGGTTACCACATGCCTCCTTAATTCATCATTTTNTTATGAGACTAATTCACTAGAAAATCTATCAGTCAGCTAAATTCAGCATGCCTTCTCCTACTGTTATGCTTATTCTTATTGTCTTGAAGCTGCTCTGGTCATCTATGCCTTCCTGCTACACTGCTCTCCACTAACCCGATGCCTGTTGCTACCCTTTCAGTGGTGCCCTCTGATCCACACCATGGAAAACAATCTTTTTTTACATTATCAACAGTGATTGTTCCTCGTGGACATTTCTTCTCTTGAATCTTCCAAAAATGGGTGCTTGTAACACCCCACAGTCCCCTAAATCATGTGTAGAATTCATGTTCTCCTTACTTCTCAATGTCTTTGTAGACCTTTTTCCTTTGTGCTCATGTAACACATCCTTCCGTTGGTGTAATCAAGGAATGTAGGTTTATGTTAATAATAAAAGTTTGTATCTAAGGATAATGCAAATTTCAAAAGGTGTATCCTTCTTTTGAATGTTATTCAGTATTTTTTATCATTCCATCCTCCCAATTAGTTTGGAAATTATATATTGCTTCTGTATTTGTTAATATTTAATAGTTATACCAGAGGTTACCACATGCCTCCTTAATTCATCATTTTAACCTCTTCCAGAACAAAGCAAAGGCCTGAGAACACTTTAACTATATTTATCTTCATTTCAATGTATCAGCTTATTTCTGCATATATTTCATTTCTCTAGATAGCTCACTCAAACCAAAAAACAAGATAGCTTTATTATTATTTTATGCAATGTTCATTTAATGAACATGTTATTGCTCTTCATTTCAGGTGGGACTAGTGGTAAAGAACTCCCCTGCCAGTGCAGCAGATATAAGAGACGTGGGTTTGATCTCTGGGTTGGGAAGATCCCCTAGAGGAGGAAATGGCAACCCACTCCAGTATTCTTGCCTGGAGAATTCTATGGACAGAGGAGCCTGGTGGGCTACAGTCCATAGGGTTGCAAAGAGTTGGACATGACTGAGAGACTTTCTTTCTTTCTAAACCTCTGACCTTCCATCCATGGTCATTTTCCTTCAATCTGAAGAATATCCATTAGAATTTCCTTTGTGCATGATTAACTCAGTTTCTGTTTATTCAAAATTTTCTATATTTTTTCCTCAGATCCAAAGAATTCTTTCACTCAGGTTGGGTGTCATATTTTTCATCACCTTGAAGATATCCTCCCACTATTTTCTGGTCTCTATTTTTGCTTTTGAGAAATTAGCTACAATTCTGTTATACCTTCAGTTAATCTCTCTTTTCTGTAGCTGCCATAGAAGATTTTCTGTTTGAAGCAAATATTTGAAAAGATAATGGCTGAGATTTTCTAGAACTGATGAAAGACATGAATACACAGAAGTTTAATGAATCCCATGCTAGCTAATAAAGAAATACATATCTAGACCTTTCATAGAGAAGTTACAAAATGTCACTTTTCATAGTTGCTAGTTTTATATTTTTAGATGATCCTTTTATTCATATATGCCTATATCCTATATACATGTTAGTTGTCTTCAATGGGAGGGTTTGTCCAAATTATCTAGTCTAGCATTATTGGCCTTTCTTGTCTGTGATTAAACTCATGTTGATTTTGAGCCTCTGTCATACTAGGTAGTGAGGGGAAGTAATTTAAACTTTCCAGCTAAAGGCATCTTAGTTTCTGGCTTTAAAACAGTAAATTCAGTCTCTTTTAGAAAAAAAATTGTCTTGGGGGGTAAATATTGAATACTTTAAGATTTCTCATCACTCTTTCTACCCAAGATGTAGTCAGGCATGTTTGGAAGATTATAAATCCTTATAAAAGAAATGAGGGAAGGGCCTTAAGTTGACATGTGTGACTTTTCGGTTAGATTCCAAAACTTACTGAAATCCCTGGGTAATGAATCAGTTGGTGTCTTTTCTAGACATAGTTGGGGTCTGATGGCCCCGCCTTAGCTCATTTGGGGGCTGCAGATGCTCTTGGTTCTCAGCCACTTCCTCTATCTTGCCCTCAGATTCAATCACTAAACCAGGAGCCTCTGCTGTGACATTACCCTGTTCCTTGTCAAGACGGCCCCATACCAGGGCCACCTGTTCCCTACCTGGCTATCTTCCGTATTTCCTACATGAAGTACACTGGGCTTTCTCACGCTTCTGTACTACACACAAGTCATGGAGCCCCTGTATTTTCCAGTATTGCTCTCTTGCTCCTGAATCGATTCAGGTGTGGCCCCATCTGACTGTGGGTCAAATTGAAGAGATATCCCTCATCAACTGCATATAACTAGAAAAGCTAGTCGCCAGCTCTGATGTCTTCTGATTTCCCTATGCCCACCTAGATGTACCACCCTGTTTCTGATTCCCAAGATTTGACCTGGAAGGATATATGATGATGCTAACTTCTGGCCTCACTCAGCCTTTTTTACCTCTCCAAATCTCTTAAGTGGAAACATTCCTCCTCTTCCTGACTGTTGTATGCTTTGAGCCTTAAATCCTTTTTCCCATCTTACCCTTTTGATAAGACTTCCTACCCAATGCTCCAAGCTTTCCTTTTGATATAAAAAGAGAAGTATTTGCTTGTTTGTTTAGAAATCTCTTTCAACACAATAAATTCTTGCCATCAGATTAGTGTTTTGCCAGAGACTCAAAAAAAACCCCAGCTCTGGATCTTTAAGCTGATTGACTTCATTTTAGATGGAACATCCCTGTTCCTGAATAGAAACAGTTTCTGAGCAACAAGGTTTATAATCAGTAAGATTACATCTGAAAATACCTCAAATGTAGTAAGCTCAAAAAATGGAATAATTACCACTGAGATGTGAAAAACATGCTGGTTTATTTTATTTTCCATAACTAATCCAATGTTACTCTTGGGTACCCATTCTGCTGAGCAGTGCAGGAAAGCAGAGAGAAGATAAACTAGCCAGTTTAGAGTAGCTCATTCTCTTTAAAAATTTTTTTGGCTGCGCTGCATTGCTGTGGGATCTCAGTTCCCCAGTAAGGGACTGAACCCAGGCCATGGCAAGGAAAGCCCAGAGTCCTGACCACTAAGCAGCCAGAGAGCTCCCTTAACACATTCTCTTTCAGCTTAAACAGGTCATTACCTTTTTCTGCTCCTCCTCCCAAAACATCAGCTCTGGATTCACTGGAAAGCTGAATTGTCCTCCAGGAATGCAGTAGCAGATGGGAAATGTTTCCAGATGTTTCCTCATCGAAATGGGACAGCCAGTTCAGAGTGAAATCTGCAAAGTGAATTCACCATATCGATAGAAAGCCAGAGATAGTGCTAATATCCTAAAGAATCTAGAGATGCCTATGTGCCCTGTAGAAAGTTTTAAAATGTAGCTGATAGTGAAGTTGACAAGGGATTGCTAATGGAAAAGATGAGCAACAAAGGTGGTTTGAGAACCTGCAGGCAAATTCCCAGAGAAGTCACATGAAAGTCCTAGCCAGATGTCAGAGGGCCAGCAGCACCAGTAAAGGCTGAAAAAAAGCCTGAGGAAATCCCCACAAATAATCCTCACACTGACAGAGTTTCCCCAGAAGCAGAGCTCTACAGCAGAGTCCCTTGAAGAGCCAAGGCAAGGCCCTCCCTGCTCCATCATCACAAAGCGCAGCTTTCTAGTCCACTATGTCTAGACACTGCCTTTGGGAAGAAGAGAGGTAAAAAGCTCGGGAAGACTCAGCCTTTATCCGAAACGGACAGTTTTAAAGAAAAGAGACTCTTATCTTGAAGCTATTAAGATATTTCTAAATGCAAAGACACATTTTATTTTTCCATCACTCACTGGTATATGAGTTCA
Source organism: Raphicerus campestris (assembly GCA_006410735.1). NCBI lineage: Eukaryota > Metazoa > Chordata > Mammalia > Artiodactyla > Bovidae > Raphicerus > Raphicerus campestris. Next base: position 275,618 of record SJYW01033991.1, on the reverse strand, counting down.
TGAAAATGCTCAGACCACTTACAAAAAATAAAGAAACTATAATTTCCAAATTTTATAAAACTTGAAGCACAGTATACAAATTATAATATCATTCCACATTTTCCAAATTTATTAAGTTACAAAGTATTTGCCTATAATATCATTTTTTCCCACAGCTATCATTTCTCCATCTTCATCGAGTTTTATCATTTGCATTTTCATCCTCATAACTTGATAGGCTAAACTAGTGAGCTTTCCAGTTAATAAAGTTTGTTTTCAATAAAATAGTTATTGGATTATATATTTACTCTGTTGTTTCTAATTTAGCAATTAGTACTTTTATTTGTTCCTTCTGTTTTTGTTAGGTTTACTTATTTTTCCAACATCAGAGTTCAATATTAATTTGATTTATTTTAATTTCCTTGGTGTAAGCAGGCAGAAAGAGATATCTTTTGTCTTTTCCTCATTATAAGAACATTAATCTTATCATGAGGGCTCCATTCTCATAATCTAATATAATCTTATTATTTCTCAAAGCCCTTACCTCCAAATACCATTACATTGAGGATTAGGGTCTCAACATACAAATTTGGGAGTAGCACAGATATTCATTCCTTAGCAATATTATATTGGAGGTTCTAGCTACTACAATAAGACCAAGGAAGGAACAAAAGGCACAAGATTAGAAAGAAAGAAATAGAACAATTTTTGTTTGCAAATGACACAACTGCTTACATAGAAAATTAAAAAAAAAAACTAACAAAAATATTTCTGGAATTAGAAAGCAATCATAGCAAAGTTGCAGGATATATAATAACCTGCTAATATACAGAAGTCAATAGCTTTCTTATATACCAGCAATCAGCAACTGGATTTTTTAAAAAATTAAACCACATATAACACCTACCCCAGAATAAAATTCTTGGATATAAATCCAACAAAATATGCTCAAAATCTCTACATAGAAACAACAAAATTATAAGAAAAAAATCACAGAGGCTTGGTCTTCCCTGGTGCTACAGTGGGTAAGAATCAGCCTGCCAACCAGGCGACATTGTTTAATTCCTGGTCTGGGAAGATTCCACATGCCGCAGAGCAATTAAGCCCATGTGCCACAACTACTGAACCGGCATGCTGCAACTACTGAAGTCTGTGGACCTAGAGTCCATGCTCTGCAACAAGAGAAGCCACCACAATGAGAAGTCCATGCAGCACAACTAGAGGGTAGGCCCTTCTCGCCACACTAGAGAAAGCCCAGGCTTGGCCAAAAATTAATTAATTAAAAGTAATCTTACTTTTAAAAAAATTAAAAGAGGCTCTAAACAGATAGATATTCCATGTCTATGTATTATAAGACTCAATATTATTAAGATGTCAGCTCTCCCAATCATGCTCTATAGATTCAATGTAATCCCAATTAAAATCCCTGTAAGCTATTTTGTATGCAGACCAGGAAGCAACAGTTAGAACTGGACATGGAACAACATACTGGTTCCAAATAGGAAAAGAAGTACATCAAGGCTGTATATTGTCACCCTGCTTATTTAACTTCTAGGCAGAGTATATCATGAGAAATGCTGGGCTGGAAGAAACACAAGCTGGAATCAAGATTTCTGGGAGAAATATCAATAACCTCAGATATGCAGATGACATCACCCTTATTGCAGAAAGTGAAGAGGACCTAAAAAGCCTCTTGATGAAAGTAAAAGTGGAGAGTGAAAAAGTTGGCTTAAAGCTCAACATTCAGAAAACGAAGATTATGGCATCTGGTCCCATGACTTCATGGGAAATAGATGGGGAAACAGTGGAAACAGTGTCAGACTTTATTTTTTGAGGCTCCAAAATCACTGCAGATGGTGACTGCAGCCATGAAATTAAAAGACGCTTACTCCTTGGAAGAAAAGTTATGACCAACCTAGATAGCATATTCAAAAGCAGAGACATTACTTTGCCAACGGAGGTCCATCTAGTCAAGGCTATGGTTTTTCCTGTGGTCATGTAT
>SJYW01033991.1:239950-272504 GCA_006410735.1 Raphicerus campestris | reverse complement strand
GGAAATAGATGGGGAAACAGTGGAAACAGTGTCAGACTTTATTTTTGGGGGGCTCCAAAATCACTGCAGATGGTGACTGCAGCCATGAAATTAAAAGACGCTTACTCCTTGGAAGAAAAGTTATGACCAACCTAGATAGTATATTCAAAAGCAGAGACATTACTTTGCCAACGGAGGTCCGTCTAGTCAAGGCTATGGTTTTTCCTGTGGTCATGTATGGATGTGAGAGTTGGACTGTGAAGAAGGCTGAGTGCCGAAGAATTGATGCCCTTGAACTGTGGTGTTGGAGAAGACTCTTGAGAGTCCCTTGGACTGCAAGGAGATCCAACCAGTCCATTCTGAAGGAGATCAGCCCTGGGATTTCTTTGGAAGGAATGATGCTAAAGCTGAAACTCCAGTACTTTGGCCACCTCATGCGAAGAGTTGACTCATTGGAAAAGACTTTGATGCTGGGAGGGATAGAGGGTAGGAGAAGCAGGGGACGACCGAAGATGAGATGGCTGGATGGCATCACGGACTCGATGGACGTGAGTCTGAGTGAACTCTGGTAGTTGGTGATGGACAGGGAGGCCTGGCGTGCTGCAATTCATGGGGTCGGAAAGAGTCAGACACGACTGAGCAACTGAACTGAAATGAACTGAAGCTATTTTGTATGTGCATGTTAAGTTGCTTCAGTTATATCTGCCCCTGCGACCCTATGGACTGTAGCCCACCAGGCTCCTTTGTTCATGGGATTCTCCAGGCAAGAATACTGGAGCGGGTTGCCATGCTCTCCTCCAAGGGATCTTTCCAATCCAGGGATCAAACTCACTTCTCATATATCTCCTGCATTAGCAGGCTGGTTCTTTACCATAGTACCACCTGGGAAGCCCCAAATTATTTTGTAGATACTGACAAAATGATTATAAAATATACAAAGAAAGACAACATACCTAGAAGAGCCAACATAATACTGTGAAACAAAGTTGGAAGACTCCCATTACCCAGTTTCAAAACTTAGTATAAAGCTGTAACAGTCAAGAGAGTATGTTATCTCTTCAGCAAGTGGTTTTGGGAAAGCTGGACAGCTACATATAAATCAGCTAGTTAGAATACTTCCTCACGTCTAAACAAAAATAAACTCAAAGTGGTTTAAAGACTTAATATAAGACATGACATCATTATAACCCCAGAAGAGATCATAGGCAAAACATTCTCTGACATAAATCCTAGTAATATTTTCTTAGTCAGTCTCCCAAGGTAAAAGAAATAAAAGATCCCATGTGGGATCTAATCAAACTTATAAGCTTTTGCACAGCAAAGGGATCCATAAACAAAATGCAGACAATCTATGGACTGAGAGGGAAAAATTGCAAGAAGTACAATGACAAGGGCCTAATTTCTAAAATATACAAACTTCATCAGAAAAATCAAACAACCCAAACAAAAAATGGACGGAAGACCTAAATAGGCATTTTTCCAAAGAAGATAGGCAGATGGCTAATAGGCACATGAAAAGATGCTCAGCATCACTAATTATGAGATAAATGCAAATCAAAACTGCATGGAAGTACCACCTCACACCAGTCAGAATNTGACAAGGGCCTAATTTCTAAAATATACAAACTTCATCAGAAAAATCAAACAACCCAAACAAAAAATGAACGGAAGACCTAAATAGGCATTTTTCCAAAGAAGATAGGCAGATGGCTAATAGGCACATGAAAAGATACTCAGCATCACTAATTATGAGATAAATGCAAATCAAAACTGCATGGAAGTACCACCTCACACCAGTCAGAATGGCCATCATTAAAAAGCCCACAAGCAATAATGCTGGAGAGGGTGTGGGGAAAAAGGAATCTTCCTTCCTACCTACACTGTTGGTAAGAATGTAAACTGATGCAGCAGCTATGGGAAACAGTAGGGAGGTTCCTTAAAAAACCAGAGTCACCATGCGACCCTACAATCCCACTCCTGGGCATGGGCATATGTCCTAAGAAAACTCTAATTTAAAAAGATACGTGCACCCCAATGTTCATAGTAGCTCTATTTACAATAGCCCAGACATGGAAGCAACCTAAATGTCCATATATATATATATATATATATATATACACATATTATATACATATATATATATGTATCTATATATGTGTGTGTATTGTCACTCAGTTATGTTCAACTCTTTGTGACCCCATGGACTGTAGCCTGCCAGGCTCCTCAGTCAATGGAATTACGCAGGCAAGAATACTGGAAGAAGTAGTCATTCCCCTTGATCTTCCCGACAGAGGGATCGAACCTGGGTCTCTTCCATTGTAGGCAGATTCTTTGCTGTCTGAGCCATCAGGGAAGCCTGTACATTCACACATACAATGGAATATCACAAAGCCATAAAAAAGAATGAATAATGCTATTTACAAAAACATGGATGGACCTAGATATTACTGTTCTAAGGGAACTAAATCAGAGAAAATCTAGTATCATAGTTTATTTATAGTTTATTATCACCTAAACTATAGTACAAATAAACTTATTTACAAAACAGAAACACATTGAGTGACACAGAAAACAGACCTACAGTTACCAAAGGGGCAAGAGGGGAAGGGATGAATTAGGAGTTAGCAAATACAAACTACTGTATATAAAATAGATAAAGTTCTTTTGTATAGCACCAGGAGCTATATTCAATATCTTGTCATAACCTATAATGAAAAAGAATATATACAGGGACTTTGTGGGTGGTCCAACCCACCTGCCAATGCAGGGCACACAGGTTCAATTCCCCGTCCAGGATGATTCCACGTGCCTTGGGGCAACTAAGTCCTTGTGTCACATCTACGAAGGCTGCATGCCCTCAAGCCCATGCTCCACAACAAGAGAAGCCAGTGCAGTGAGAAGCCCTTGCACCACAAATTGAGAGAGCCCGCACACAACAAAGACCCAGTGCAGCCAACGATAAATTTCAAAAGACTGTAAGGTAGTTGAAAAAAAATCATTAAAAAGTAATATATATTCACACATGTACACATATATCGATCACTTTGCTATATGCCACAACTAACACAATATTGTGAATCTACTATACTTCAATCTAAGAAAAGCAAGTAACAGAAAGGACAGAGCTAAATCCAACCGTATCACTAATTTCTTTAAATTTTAAAAAATTGGTTGACATGAAAAGAATGAAATATATATACCATGTAAATGTAAAAGAAAGCTGAAAAGAGTTTTATTAATATTAGACTTAATGAACCTCTAGACAAGAAGAATTATCACAGATAGAGAAAGACATTTATAATGATAAATGGGTCAATCCATGAAGAAGACATAGCAAACCTAAAATGTAGCCAGCTAATAACTGATCTTAAAAATAGATGAAGCAAAGGCTGACTGAAATAAAGAGACAAATAGATAAATTTATAAGTAGAAATATCAATTTCCTCTTTAATAACTAGATAAAAATCTAGAAGGATGTGGAAGATCTAAAACTATTAACCACTTTAACCTAACTTGACCTTTATAGAACAATTTATCCAATAAACTGCAGCTTTCACACTCTTTCCATGTTCATACAGAGCATTAACAAAGACAGATCTTATGCCGGGGCATAAAACAAATCTCTGCTTAAAATCTTAAATTCTACAGAATATGTTTTCTAAACACAACAAAATTAAATCATAAATCAATAACAATTAGATATTTAGAAAAGCCTCAAACAATTAAACTTCTAAATAACCAAATAAACCATTAAAAATTAATAAGTATTTAACACTAAATAAAAATACATCAAAATATTGTGGAGGGAGGTAATGTGTACTTACAGGAAGTTTATCAATCTGTCTTCAAGTGTGCTAATTCTTTGTACTCTGCCATGCAAATCTACTATCAAGTTTCTCCAGTGAATTTTTAAATTCTAGTTATTATACTTTTTATGGACATCACTTGCCACATCAGGGGGTAAGATGGTTGGATGGCATTGCAGACTCAATGGATATGAGTTTGAGCAAGCTCCGGGAGTTGGTGATGGACAGGGAAGCCTGGCATGCTGTACTCCATGGGGTCGCAGAGATGGACATGACTGAGCAACTGAACTGAACTGAACTTACCACATCAGTAAACAAAGGATGTTATTGCTGTCAGCCAAGGCAGCTGCCCTGCTCTGTGCACTCTTGAGGGGATTCAGGATGGAGAAAAACAGGATACTGGCCCTAATAATTAAGGTGCATATCAAAGGGATGATTTCAATGAGCCCAGACTTTTGCACCTTCCCATATACAGAAAAGTACAAAATTCATTCACTTCAGGTATCTGCTTTTCTTTAATTAGCAGTAATAATTTGATATCGGACTACCAAGTTTGTTTGAACTCCTATGTATCCTGGCTCCTCCCTTATCTCTTTGGAATAGTCCCTCAGAGGAGTTAAGTCCTCAGCAAGTCAGTCAAATAAAACATAATTCTAAACTTTTAGATTTTGCTTGTGTGTTTTTCCATCAACACTTTCAACTTCAACAGAATTTGCATATTGACTTTTCTTTGTATTTCTATCTCTTAATTGATATTCTATCTGATGTCACACTGTCATACTATCTCCTTTACATCTTTAATCAGGCTTTCCTTTAGTTCTGTGAGCATATTTATAATGGCTACTTTGAAGTCTTTTTCTCTTAACTCTGACATCTACTTACTTACTCTCACAATTTCAGTCATATGTATAGGTCACAATTTCCTATTTCTGTGCAAGCCTCAAAGTGTTTTGTTAGAAAATAGATATTTTTCCCTATATATTGCAGCAACTGGTATATTTATCCTCCCACCCACTTTCCAAGGATGTTTTTGCTATTTGGGTTTTTTTTTGGGGGGGGGAGGGTAGGGGTATCAAATTACTTTATTTGAATGAATGGTATCAAGAAAGAACTTAGGTAGATGTTTTGGTACAACTTATAAAGGCAGAGATAAGCCAAACATGTGCAGCCTGCCTTGGTCACCAAGGAAGTCATCCTCATGGTTACAGGAGCCAGCCTAAGGCTAGCTTGTTGTCACTGCTCTCCAGGACGTGCTTGTCAAAGAGATACTTCGTCAGTCATGCTAGATTCATGGGACCCCTATCCTGGCACAAGTTGGTTACATAGTCACTCAAATCTTTGATGGATTTCATCTACTTCTGTGTGACTACTTCAGATAAGTCACACAGAAACATTAGTCACTCAGTCATGTCTGACTCTTTGTGACCCCATGGACTGCAGCCTGCCAAGCTCCTTTGTCTCAGGAATTCTCCAGGCAAGAATACTGGGGTGGATTGCCATGCCCTTCTCCAGGTGATCTTCTTAATCCAAGGATCAAACTTGGTTCTCCTGCATTGCAGGCAGACTCTTTACCATTTGTGCCACCAGAGAAGTCACATGGTGGGGGGGGGCAGTGTCATTATTGTCAGTGGGCATTTTGTGCCCATTCCAGTTGAGACGGATCTACAATTTTTCCAAAGAGTATTGCACATTCCATTGCACTTAGCCCACTCTTCATGACTGGGTTTCTTGATATCCTGAAGGATATCAAGCTTCTCCAGCTTCTCAGTAAGTGCCCTCACATCATGAAATTGGAGAGGAACACATTTGACAAAGTTCTCCAAAGCCACATCATCAAGGTCAAAGTCGTATGACATTGACAGGTAGCCATAGGTGAAGAGCTCCAGGCTGGTGGTTGATGGCAGTCTCTGAGTCCCTGTGGTAGTTCTTGTGCACCAGCGAGATGGCCACTATCCTCACGATGAGTTGAGACCTGGGGCTGCATGGTGCTAGAGCGGATTTAAGGAGGTAGGTTCCCTCCAAGCACTGTTGAAGTAGGACAGTAAGGTGCCTGTCCAGGAAAGACTGTAATTTGTTTTTTTAATTTATGCAAAGAAGTCTTTTGGGGACTTCCAATGGCTAAGACTTGGGGCTCCCAATGCAGGGGTCCTGGATTCGATCCCTGGTCAGGGAACTAGACCCCAGTGCCAAGACTAAACATCTGACATGCAACAAGGAAGATTAAAGGCCCGGATGCTGCAAATAAGATCCTGGGCAGTCAAGTGAATAAATAAGTGAAGACATAAAGAGAAGTCTTCTTTCCTTTACTCACTACTCACAGAATGTGTGACACATGGATGGGTTCTTGTTCATCAACCTGCTTTTCAACCCTCTAATCACCCTAGTTGGTTCCCCTGGCAACCAGCCCCCATCCTTACGTGATGCTTTACTTATCTAGAGGAGTAATCCCTGACCTTTTTGGCCCAAGGGATTGATTTCATGGAAGACAGTTTTTCTACGGACCAGGGTTGGGTGAATGGTTTCAGGATGATTCAAGTTCATTACATTTATTGTGTGCACTTTATTTCTATTATTGATGACTCACAGGGTAAAGAGTCTGCCTGCCATGCACCCGAGTTCAATCCCTGGGTCTGGAAGATCCCCTGGAGAAGGAAATGGCACCCACTCCAGTATTCTTGCCTGGAAAATCCCATGGATGGAGGAACCTGGTGGGCTATAGTCCATAGGGTCGCAAAGAGTCGTATAGGACTGAGACTACCAACACACACTCCAATAGGCATTAGATCCTGGAGGTTGGGGGCTCCTGATCTAGAGGTTTTCCAATTTCCTCACTAATATGAACTCAGGCGTGACTGAAAGGGTTTGCTATAAATAACCAAATGCACCCATTACCTTTATTACTCTAAAACTACTGCAGGAATCCAAAACAAAAAAGCAAACATAAAGGATGCCCCTACCCCTGCAATCACATAGGAAAGGAAAGGGCTTTGAGAGCCAAGAAGCAGGAACTGATAAACGAGACCAAATTTTGTATTCTATCACAGGCCATCCCCTATTTTTTGAACACAGAACCCTTACAGCAAAATGATAATACTTATCAAAGTACATACATTTTGCGTAGCATTTATGGAACAGATCTAGAAATAATACTATTACTGCTGCTGTGTCACTTCAGTCGTGTCTGACTCTGTGCGACCCCATAGACTGCAGCCCACCAGGCTCCCCCGTCCCTGGGATTCTCTAGGCAAGAAGACTGGAGTGGGGTGCCATTGCCTTCTCCGAAATAATACTGTTAAATAACAAAAATTCAAATGAGGAAATGTGAAGATCTAGTTGGCTTAAGTGACTCATGAAATGAGCAGCATCCAACCTAGTGAATAGAAAAGAGCTTTGTCTAGTGCTTCCCTGGTGACTCAGATGGTAAAGCATCTGCCTGCAATGCAGGAGACCTGGGTTCNCCAGGACGTGCTTGTCAAAGAGATACTTCGTCAGTCATGCTAGATTCATGGGACCCCTATCCTGGCACAAGTTGGTTACATAGTCACTCAAATCTTTGATGGATTTCATCTACTTCTGTGTGACTACTTCAGATAAGTCACACAGAAACATTAGTCACTCAGTCATGTCTGACTCTTTGTGACCCCATGGACTGCAGCCTGCCAAGCTCCTTTGTCTCAGGAATTCTCCAGGCAAGAATACTGGGGTGGATTGCCATGCCCTTCTCCAGGTGATCTTCTTAATCCAAGGATCAAACTTGGTTCTCCTGCATTGCAGGCAGACTCTTTACCATTTGTGCCACCAGAGAAGTCACATGGTGGGGGGGGGCAGTGTCATTATTGTCAGTGGGCATTTTGTGCCCATTCCAGTTGAGACGGATCTACAATTTTTCCAAAGAGTATTGCACATTCCATTGCACTTAGCCCACTCTTCATGACTGGGTTTCTTGATATCCTGAAGGATATCAAGCTTCTCCAGCTTCTCAGTAAGTGCCCTCACATCATGAAATTGGAGAGGAACACATTTGACAAAGTTCTCCAAAGCCACATCATCAAGGTCAAAGTCGTATGACATTGACAGGTAGCCATAGGTGAAGAGCTCCAGGCTGGTGGTTGATGGCAGTCTCTGAGTCCCTGTGGTAGTTCTTGTGCACCAGCGAGATGGCCACTATCCTCACGATGAGTTGAGACCTGGGGCTGCATGGTGCTAGAGTGGATTTAAGGAGGTAGGTTCCCTCCAAGCACTGTTGAAGTAGGACAGTAAGGTGCCTGTCCAGGAAAGACTGTAATTTGTTTTTTTAATTTATGCAAAGAAGTCTTTTGGGGACTTCCAATGGCTAAGACTTGGGGCTCCCAATGCAGGGGTCCTGGATTCGATCCCTGGTCAGGGAACTAGACCCCAGTGCCAAGACTAAACATCTGACATGCAACAAGGAAGATTAAAGGCCCGGATGCTGCAAATAAGATCCTGGGCAGTCAAGTGAATAAATAAGTGAAGACATAAAGAGAAGTCTTCTTTCCTTTACTCACTACTCACAGAATGTGTGACACATGGATGGGTTCTTGTTCATCAACCTGCTTTTCAACCCTCTAATCACCCTAGTTGGTTCCCCTGGCAACCAGCCCCCATCCTTACGTGATGCTTTACTTATCTAGAGGAGTAATCCCTGACCTTTTTGGCCCAAGGGATTGATTTCATGGAAGACAGTTTTTCTACGGACCAGGGTTGGGTGAATGGTTTCAGGATGATTCAAGTTCATTACATTTATTGTGTGCACTTTATTTCTATTATTGATGACTCACAGGGTAAAGAGTCTGCCTGCCATGCACCCGAGTTCAATCCCTGGGTCTGGAAGATCCCCTGGAGAAGGAAATGGCACCCACTCCAGTATTCTTGCCTGGAAAATCCCATGGATGGAGGAACCTGGTGGGCTATAGTCCATAGGGTCGCAAAGAGTCGTATAGGACTGAGACTACCAACACACACTCCAATAGGCATTAGATCCTGGAGGTTGGGGGCTCCTGATCTAGAGGTTTTCCAATTTCCTCACTAATATGAACTCAGGCGTGACTGAAAGGGTTTGCTATAAATAACCAAATGCACCCATTACCTTTATTACTCTAAAACTACTGCAGGAATCCAAAACAAAAAAGCAAACATAAAGGATGCCCCTACCCCTGCAATCACATAGGAAAGGAAAGGGCTTTGAGAGCCAAGAAGCAGGAACTGATAAACGAGACCAAATTTTGTATTCTATCACAGGCCATCCCCTATTTTTTGAACACAGAACCCTTACAGCAAAATGATAATACTTATCAAAGTACATACATTTTGCGTAGCATTTATGGAACAGATCTAGAAATAATACTATTACTGCTGCTGTGTCACTTCAGTCGTGTCTGACTCTGTGCGACCCCATAGACTGCAGCCCACCAGGCTCCCCCGTCCCTGGGATTCTCTAGGCAAGAAGACTGGAGTGGGGTGCCATTGCCTTCTCCGAAATAATACTGTTAAATAACAAAAATTCAAATGAGGAAATGTGAAGATCTAGTTGGCTTAAGTGACTCATGAAATGAGCAGCATCCAACCTAGTGAATAGAAAAGAGCTTTGTCTAGTGCTTCCCTGGTGACTCAGATGGTAAAGCATCTGCCTGCAATGCAGGAGACCTGGGTTCAATTCCTGGGAAGATCCTCTGGAGAAAGAAATGGCAACCCACTCCAGTACTCTTACCTGGAAAATTCCATGGACAGAGGAGCCTGGTAGGTTACAGTACATTGGGTTGCAAAGAATCAGACACGACTGAGCAACTTTACTTTCTAGCTGCAAAAAAANGATTCAAGTTCATTACATTTATTGTGTGCACTTTATTTCTATTATTGATGACTCACAGGGTAAAGAGTCTGCCTGCCATGCACCCGAGTTCAATCCCTGGGTCTGGAAGATCCCCTGGAGAAGGAAATGGCACCCACTCCAGTATTCTTGCCTGGAAAATCCCATGGATGGAGGAACCTGGTGGGCTATAGTCCATAGGGTCGCAAAGAGTCGTATAGGACTGAGACTACCAACACACACTCCAATAGGCATTAGATCCTGGAGGTTGGGGGCTCCTGATCTAGAGGTTTTCCAATTTCCTCACTAATATGAACTCAGGCGTGACTGAAAGGGTTTGCTATAAATAACCAAATGCACCCATTACCTTTATTACTCTAAAACTACTGCAGGAATCCAAAACAAAAAAGCAAACATAAAGGATGCCCCTACCCCTGCAATCACATAGGAAAGGAAAAGGCTTTGAGAGCCAAGAAGCAGGAACTGATAAACGAGACCAAATTTTGTATTCTATCACAGGCCATCCCCTATTTTTTGAACACAGAACCCTTACAGCAAAATGATAATACTTATCAAAGTACATACATTTTGCGTAGCATTTATGGAACAGATCTAGAAATAATACTATTGCTGCTGCTGTGTCACTTCAGTCGTGTCTGACTCTGTGCGACCCCATAGACTGCAGCCCACCAGGCTCCCCCGTCCCTGGGATTCTCTAGGCAAGAAGACTGGAGTGGGGTGCCATTGCCTTCTCCGAAATAATACTGTTAAATAACAAAAATTCAAATGAGGAAATGTGAAGATCTAGTTGGCTTAAGTGACTCATGAAATGAGCAGCATCCAACCTAGTGAATAGAAAAGAGCTTTGTCTAGTGCTTCCCTGGTGACTCAGATGGTAAAGCATCTGCCTGCAGTGCAGGAGACCTGGGTTCAATTCCTGGGAAGATCCTCTGGAGAAAGAAATGGCAACCCACTCCAGTACTCTTACCTGGAAAATTCCATGGACAGAGGAGCCTGGTAGGTTACAGTACATTGGGTTGCAAAGAATCAGACACGACTGAGCAACTTTACTTTCTAGCTGCAAAAAAAAGGAAAAGATTTTCATATTTTTAGAAAATCTTTGTATTTATTTAATGAATTTATTTGGCTGTGCCAGGTCTTAGTTGCAGTATATGGGATCTTAGCTCCCTGACCAGGTATTGAGCCCAGGCCCCCTGCATTGGGAGCATGGAGTCTTAGCCACCGGACTAACAGGGAAGTCTTGGATTTTAGTATTTTTAAAGCAGAGAGTAAGCAGGAGAAAGAAAATTATTAGTGAAGAATTGCATGGTTTTAGGTAATGCCACTCTCCTAGTGGGAACAGAAGGAGCCTATTGGCCAAGTATCTCAGTGCTAACCAGCTAATTCCTGGTTGACTCATGAAAGATTACATTCCTGAAGGAGGCTGTAACTGCAATTAGGTTAGGTATTAGGTCTTGGTTTGCTGATGTGGGGCCTAACACAAGTAACTCCATTTTGGAATAGGACCAACACAAATATGCCTAACATTTGAAGAAGCCAGTGTGGGGTAGGGACAGATTTAAAGAAACAACTAATTTGTCCTATGAAGCCATTAAAGACATTTTCATATTCTGGCATTAGTTTGATTATTCTTTTTTTCCTCTTGATCTACTACTATTTATATCTTATGATAACTATTTAGCTCAGAAATCAACTGATTTTTAGCTAGATCCAGTTCCTCCTCAGGCCAGTCATTTTCCTTAGATATTACATCCTGAGGAGGCTATAACTCAATCTCCCAATACACTGATCATCAGTGTATTATGATATTATAGGACTCCTTGACATGAGGCAGCTGAATTTTTCCAACAATACCACATCGTCATTGTCAGTGCGAGTCAGCTTCATTACAGTACAGGACAAATCAGTCACTTGCTGGTTGGAGGCAGGACTGAGGCTGAAACCTCCCAGATGTGCTCTCAAGATGGAATGACCTATTAGACGCCTTTCTCCATGGTATTTTTATTTTTTGAACGATGGACTCATGTATACAGGCTTCGTAGGTGGCACAATAGTAAAGAATCTGCCTCCTGATGCAGGAGACGCAAGAGACAATCTCTGCGTCAGGAAGATCCCCTGGAATAGGAAATGGCAACCTATTCCACTATTCTTGCCTGGAGAATGCCATGAATAGAGGTGCCTGGCAAGCTACAGTCCATGGGGTCTCAAAGAGTCGAACACAACTGAGCAACTACAAGCACACATACATGATCTGTGTTCTGCTGCTGCTGCTGTAAGTCGCTTCAGTTGTGTCTGACACTGTGTGGCCCCAGAGAGGGCAGCCCACCAGGCTCCCCCATCCCTGGGATTCTCCAGGCAAGAACACTGGAGTGGGTTGCCATTTCCTTCTCTAATGCATGAAAGTGAAAAGTGAAAGTGAAGTCGCTCAGTCGTGCCTGACTCTTAGCCACCTCATGGACTGCAGCCGACCAGGCTCCCCTATCCATGGGAGTTTCCAGGCAAGAGTACTGGAGTGGGGTGCCATTGCCTTCTCTGGATCTGTGTTCTACCCTTGCCCCTGTAACAGGTATTAATTAAAAGACAGGTGTCATTACAACTGGCCTTGGCTTGGTTTTCTCTGGGTTAATTCAAGTTAATTGGAGGGAATAGTCATTCACCATCCCCACCTTGTAGGCTTGTACCGAGAATGCATTTTGTTGTGTAAAAATATAGCAGAGCCCATCTTCCTCCAAAGAGGATTTGAGCAGTATTTAGCACAGTTCCTATTTCTATGAACTATACTACAGGATATGTTTTATTTCCGCTCTCATCATTGTATGTTGGTGTAAATTACAAGTACCCACAGAAAATTTCCATAAGTTTGGAAGCCTTAAGGTTTCCATAGGTGTGCTCTCTTAAGCCTCAGGAATAGGGTAGTGGGTCATTGCTTCCCATCCAGTTTAGCCTCCATCTGCATTAAAATTTTCAGAGAACCTCTCAGGTCAGGGTGCAGACTTTTCCCAACTCTGGGTTCTAGCATTGCAGAGCAGTATTTGTTGAATCTTCCTGCTCCAGTTTGCTAGTGCTTCTTTACCTCTCCAAGCTGCCTCTTATCCTTCACCTTCATCTAGGAAGAGAACTCCCTCTAATATGTCTGTTCTAGTGACTATGTCTTCCTCTGAATGCTACTCCTCATTAAAAGCAAACACCACTTGTCCCAGAATATCTACTGGCATCTATCTCCCCTAAGGCCCTTTTCTGTCTTGTGAGTCGTTGTTTAATCCACTATACCTGTGGTTGCTATCATGGACTAATAGCCTGAGTGCAGTTAGGGTACATAGCTTGTACTCAAAAATGTTAGGCACCTTCTGCTAGGGTTGGTTGAAGTCAGCTGTAATTTAGGTTAAGTATTTCATAAGACATCTCACAGCCTTCTTAAGGATGGGGCTATTCCCCAGGGAATCTCAAATCCATCACATGATGCCTACTGCTTTAACCCCAACAGGACGCCATTGTCTTTTCCCATTCTTCTTATAGCTTTCCATCCACAAAAACCAGGGTGATTGTGTTTGCACATAGCACACTGTGGCATGTTGGACATGCTGCCATTGTAGTCTGTCCACTATAACCAGCAACATTTCTAAGCATTCGCTTGTCAAGGTTTACAGCTACATGGTAATCGGTCTGCTGGGAGCCACCCATCACTGGCCTAAATCCCAGTAGGAAGCAGTTCTCAGAA
Organism: Raphicerus campestris; assembly: GCA_006410735.1. NCBI lineage: Eukaryota > Metazoa > Chordata > Mammalia > Artiodactyla > Bovidae > Raphicerus > Raphicerus campestris. The sequence continues at coordinate 259,153 of SJYW01033991.1, read as the reverse complement.
AACAACTCAAACTAGTTTAAGCAAAAAATGGATTATAAATATAAATGCTTGCTTTTCTCCCTGCATATCAATTCCCTGTTCTTCTCTGCTCCAAATGAGGGGAAGCATGGCTGCTGAAACAACTTGCATGTTATGTCTCACAGTCCAAGTTCTCAGAAAAAGGCTGGTCCCTCTCAATTCAAATTCCCAAATGTCCAGGGAAAGAGTGTAATTGGCCATGCTTGGGCGAACTGACCGTCCCTAGACCAATCGTTATGGCTAGGGGTGGAGAGTGAGGCAATTTTGTGTTCTTCTGAGAGCTTCACATATATTAACTTCTCATACACCTTCTGAAGGTACGTATTATTATTAACCTCATGTTACAGATAAGGAAACTGAGAGAGGAGTCTTCAGAAGGAAGGCATAAACATTGTAGCAAATGCTGAAGTTTGCCCAAATAAACTGGTAGCACTTCAAAACAAAAGCAGGTGTGGTCTTGGCAAACCTAGTTTTACTCCTTCTGGGCACTTGGTATAATCATACTAAGAGATAATATTATTCCCTTGCTCTAAACCTCTCCTAAGGTTGGATTTCTTTCATCGCATAACCCACCTATACACTCCTTAACACCTCTCTATTATTTCTCATCTCATCTGTCATTTACTTTTACCCAAACTTTTCCACATTTGGAAGGGATGTTAAGTTTGGTCACTGTGCCAGTCCAGATTGCTAGCAGCAACAGTAGTCTCATAAGTGCCTCCCCCTCAATTTGTTCATGATTGGTTGGATTATTTTAGTAAAGTCTGGTCCCCTTGCCCAGAGAAGGCAATGGCACCCCACTCCAGTACTCTTGCCTGGAAAATCCCATGGATGGAGGAGCCTGGTGGGCTGCAGTTCATGGGGTGGCTAAGAGTTGGACACGACTGAGAGACTTCACTTTCACTTTTCACTTTCATGCATTGGAGAAGGAAATGGCAACCCACTCCACTGTTCTTGCCTGGAGAATCCCAGGGATAGGGGAGCCTGGTGGGCTGCCATCTGTGGGGTTGCACAGAGTCGGACGTGACTGAAGTGACTTAGCAGCAGCAGCAGCAGCAGCAGCAGCAGTCTCCTTGCCAGCTCACATGTGAAGAGACATGCATGCATGCACACGCACATACACNTGTGGGGTTGCACAGAGTCGGACGTGACTGAAGTGACTTAGCAGCAGCAGCAGCAGCAGCAGCAGCAGTCTCCTTGCCAGCTCACATGTGAAGAGACATGCATGCATGCACACGCACATACACACATACACAGACACACTCACACTCATATTGCTCCTTAAGAAGTGACAGTTTGGGATATGTCCACAGTCACCCTAGGTGACAGTGCTCTCCTCCTCTTTCCCTAACCACACCCAGATGCTCAACTGCACTAACTGCTGGTCAGTTGCTTTATTTTTTTTCATCAGTGTCCTGGCGCCTAATTGCTCTATAAACTAATCCAGTCAAACTATACCTTCCTTAAAGAATAGTTTCTGAACTTAGTGTTCTGTGTATTTTTCTGATTCCATAAAGAATCCTCCCAGCTATCCTATTCCTCAGTCCCCTCTCACAAACTATCCAGCCTGCAGTCTAGTCTGAATCTTTATTAAATCCACAAAACTCTTTCTCGTTGCCTCTCACTACAGTGTCTACTGTTCAGGCCCTTTGGCTTGAACTTCTCCAAACTCTTACCCATGAGGTCAGTCCTTTGGGAAAAGATTAGAAATTATCTTTTGTATAGCCCACTTCTCTCTCCAAGAAAAGTTTCTGAGCTGGGGTTGGGAATGATCTTGGGTGGCCTCTGCCTGCAGTGGCTTGAAGCAGGGCTTTGGTTCTCAGCCAGAGATTGAGGTTGGGTCCCAGGGGTGAGAGTACCAACTCCTAACCGCTAGACCAATGGTCGATGACAAGCCCTGGCTCCTTGACTTTGCAGAAGAATTTTCACAAAGACAGAAAGTAGTAAAACAAGTAAAGCATTTATTAGGAGGAAAAAACAGTATAAAACACAAGGGCAGACTCAGAGAGAGAGTGTTGCAGAATTGCAGTAGTTTGAATGACTTTTATGGAACATTTCTTCCATAGTTTCCTTTGGCCAATCATTTTTATTTACCTGGCTCCGAATCCATATTTGGTATATCTCAGGATCCTCCGATATGTGTACACGTTTCTTAGCAAACACAGATTTTACCTAAGAAGCCTATGGATAGTTAGCATCACTTGCCTTTTGACCTCTAAGGATCCTTTCTACACTGTGCACGTGTAGCTGGGGAGGTCTCCCGACTTCGAGAATGAGAACTAGGTAGTCTCTGACCTTCTGTCTTTGCAGGACTCAGCCTCCTCCCTCCATTGTCCTATTTTTGTCTTGTGTACAGGTCCACAGAAAATGAGCTCCAACTATTTGCTCAGGGGGCCCATCTATCTTCAGCCTCAGGAACAATGGCAAGTTTCTCTCTGAGTGACACCCCAGCTNTCATTGGAAAAGACTCTGATGCTGGGAGGGATTGGGGGCAGGAGGAGAAGGGGACGACCAAGGATGAGATGGGTGGATGGCATCACTGATTAAATGGACGTGAGTCTGAGTGAACTCCGAGAGTTGGTGATGGACAGGGAGGCCTGGCGTGCTACGACTCATGAGGTCGCAAAGAGTCGGACACGACTGAGCGACTGAACTGAACTGAACTTGAGATAATACTTGGTATAAAATAATGACATACCTCATGGGGTAGAGCAGATTGTTGCTGTCCCAGCTAAGGGCATCATAGACCATCTAGCCTCCAGCCAATCCAGCAGCCACAGAGAGTCTGAGTGAGATCCAAAGAGCTTCCCAGTGGAGCTCAGTAGAAACTGTCAACCTGAAGAGTTATGGACTCAAGTGACTATTAGTGGCATTGCTTTAAGCCTGTAAGTTTGTAGGCATCTGTTACGAAGTAGTAGATTGATGATAGGTTGGCTGAACACATGAATGAAAGAATGAACAAACAAATGAATAACATCATTCTGGAGATGGATTTTCTTCCCAAGTAGGCAGAAGGCAAACAAGGACTTCCCAAACAGATTGCAATTGAGGCTTCTGATCTGAGATGATATATGGTATATGAACTGACAAGGATGAAAATATTACTTCTGAGTGTATTTTTGAAACTTCAGTTGCTATGGGGGTGTTTGGAAGTATATCAAATACATCACCCACCAAAAATATGGAGTGACAGTACTAAGAGGATATTAGTGAGTTCTCTGTGAGTCATTCACCCTAGACTAGAAAATAGCTTCATGATTTTGTAAAAACTCAAAATTACAAAGGAAGTTGGATTAACCTTTAAGGCATCTTTAGAATATGGGAGCATCTTAATTCAATATCTATCTATTTAATAAAAATATATGAACCTCATACTCTGTATACCAAGCATTTTGCCAGATGCTGGGAACAGACCAGAGAAGATACAGTCATTGCAGTCAATGTGACAGTCTAGTTAAAAGATACTGATGATTACAATGTTAAGTGCAATAAGAGCAGTAAGAAATTTATTGCCTGTGTAACCAAATATTTTGGGTTAGTGCTGATATCAAAAATGGCAAGATTTAGGGCTGAAATGATGTGGTTAGAATTTCACTTCTATGTATTACTTTCCTTTAAGTTGGTCTAATTCTTGGATTCCACACGGTAGCAAGATGGTACCAACATGGTGGTAACAGCTATGAATTCTTTGCTTTCAGATCCAAAGGGGGGAAAACAAACAAACAAGTTCTCCTTCCTAAATGTCCCAGGAAAATCTCCTTTTTTTGAGTATCTGTCCATTCCTGAACCAATAACTCTGGTAGGAAGGGTGGGGGAGGCACTGAGAATATAATTCACTGATTTAAGTCTGGGTTATATGCTAAACTTGCTGAAGTTTTGAGGTTTGGTTCTCTCCCATGGAGCCTCTTACGGACTGAAAAGGAGAAAGGGCACAGATCCCCACAGATCACCAGAGGTAGGGCAAAGGGATGTGTGCGCTTCTCAGTCATGTCGGTTTCTGTGATCCCATGCACTGTAGCCCACCAGGCTCCTCTGTCCATGGGGATTCTCCAGGCAGTTCTACTGGGGTGGGTTGCCATGCCCTATTCCAGGGATCTTCCAAACCCAGGGATCAAACCCAGTCTTTCACACTGATGGCGGATTCTTTACTGACTGAGCCACCAGGGCAAATCCGTGGTGGTAATTAAAACATAATCAATATAGACTACAGAGGATCTAGGACCTTCAGCCAGATTCTTCATAATTCTCACCACATCATAAGAACACTAGTCAAATTGGATTGGGGTACACCCTCAAGGACTCATTTTAACTTAATTACCTCTTTGCAGACCCTGTCTCCGAATGTCATATTTTGACAGATTAGGGCTTCAACATATGAATTGGACGGGGGAGGAATACAATGTAACCTATAATATTCCCTTTCTGACCTCCTTTCTTCCCACTCTTTCTCTGACACACACTCTCTTTTTCCACCCTAATATGCTGCTCCAGCATACTGACTTTTGAGCTTCAAATACTAAGCATTTTCCCTGATCAGAGCCTTTGCACATCCTCTGATACTCTGCCTAGAATGATCCTCCTGCTCTGGCCCACTTCTCCTTTCATTCAGGTCTCTGCTCTAACAATAGTCTCGTAGATGGTTTGACCAAGTCAATCAAAATAGCAATCTCTATTAGGCAACTTTGTTTCATAGAACTTGCTGCTGTTGTTGTTTAGTCCCTAATTTGTGTCAGAGCATCTGACTCTTTTGCAATCCCAGGGACTGTAGCAGTCCAGGCTCCTCTGTCCGTGGGATTTCCCAGGCAAGAATACTGGAGTGGGTTGCCATTTCCTTCTCCAGGGGATCTTCCTGAACTAGGGATCAAACCAGCATCTCCTGCTTGACAGGCAGATTTTTGAACGATCTGGGAAGCCTTAATAACTTACCTACTGACTTGAACATTCTTTTCCTATTAGCACATAAAACAAATGAGGACGGAAGCTTGTGTATGTACTGTATCTTCAGAACAGTTGTTGATACATGGCAAGTGTCCAGTGAATGTCTATTGAATGAATGTATGTAACTACTGAAGAATATCAATATCAAGAGACTGATCCACTGACCTCCTACAAATGAGTAATTAACTTATGATTGGATGTAATCTTCTAATTATATCCATCTCAGGGACCGAAAGTTATATACAAAAAAGAGAACCAAGAAAATATTTGATAGGAAAAGTATAATAATTGACAGGATAGTAGCAGATGGATGAAGCCATAAGACATATTAGTGAGATGAGTTACAGAAACTAGGAGGTAAACAAATGAAGAGACTATAAACATAAAATTATATATATATATATATATATGATATAGATGTAGAAAGGATAGAAATTAACGTATTGAAATTTCAACTAACTGAAATCTCAGGAGAGAAAAGGAGGAAATACATGGTGAAATAATATGATGAAATATGCAATGATTAATTTCCCAGAATTAAGGAAAAATAAAATAACTCACACTGATAAGGTCCATAGAGTGGCAAACAAAGAGTTAAGAAAAAAGGATGTGATCTCAGATTTAAATACTAAAATAGGGTGAGAGAAATTCCATGGTGGTCCAGTGTTTAGGACTTGGCACTTTTCACTGCCAGGGCCCAGGTTCAATCCCTGGTCAGGGAACTAAGATTTCCTGAGAGGAAGGTAAGAATAATGCAAATGCAGGCAGTTTTATTCTAAAAAGTCTGAATCCCATTCATTACGACCTAAATGTATACTGATACCATAAGGTTATGAAAAAAGCTGTAGTACAATCAATGTGATATAGCAAAAATATAGTTGATATTTTTGATAATTATATTTAAACTTAAATTTATGTGGAAAATTTTTTGCATGGTGTCAAATAAGGATTAGATTTATAATCTTTCTAAATAGACAATTTCCCCAGCATGATTTACTGAATAATATTAGTACTGTTTCTAATATTTATATATATTTTTTTCAGTGCTTGCTAAGAATTTGAAAAGGATGTTGAAATTCTTGAGAACTATTAGCTAGAGTAATAGGTACCAGCTGCTGCAACAAACACAGTTTCACATCTCAGTAACTCTTCTAGTTTTGCATGCGCTTTGGGAGTGGTTGCCCTCACCTCCCCACACCTGCAACTTCGGGTGGTTCTTCCCCTAACTACGTGGTGGTGGTTTTGTTGCTAAGTTGTGTCCGACTCTTGAGACGTCAGGGACTGTAACCTGCCAGGCTCCTCCATCCATGGAATTCTCCAGGCAAGAATACTGGAATGGGTTGCCATTTCCTTCTCCAGTGGATCTTCCTGACCCAGGAATNTCATCGCTAAGTTGTGTCCCTGACTCTTGCGACGTCAGGGACTGTAACCTGCCAGGCTCCTCCATCCATGGAATTCTCTAGGCAAGAATACTGGAATGGGTTGCCATTTCCTTCTCCAGGGGATCTTCCTGACCCAGGAATCAAACCCAGTCTCTTGCACTGCAGGCAGACGATCCTCAGGCAGTCTCTTCACACTCACCATGCCCTATTCAGTATTGAGCTGACTTGAGGAAAAAGCTCTTGAGATCTATGGCGTTCTCTCTGTAGACCTCCTTCCTCTCTGCAACTCTACCCTGAAAACTCTAGCCACTGGATTCTCAGCCACTTCTCAGCCTCTCACATAGGTTTCCTTATCCGAGACCTAGATCCTCCTCCCTGTAGTGTGGCTTGCAGACGTTCTTCAGGCATTAAGCTGGGGCAGTTGTAGGGCTTGCCTCCTTTCTTTCCCCATTCTCAGGGATCACTCTTCTGTGCTACCTGACATCCAATATCTAAAAGTATTGCTTCATTTAGTGTCCCCATTTGTTTAGCTGTTTCATGTGGAAGGAGAAACTTGCTTCATGTTACTCCATATGAGAAGATGATTGCTCCTTGTAAGAAAAACTACCGCAAACCTAGATGGTGTTTTAAAAGACAGAGACATCGCTTTGTTGACAATGATCCGTCTAGTCAAGGCTATGGTTTTCCCAGTAGTCACGTACAGACGTGAGAGCTGGACTATAAAGACTGAGCACTGAAGACGATGCTTTCGAACTGTGGTGTTGGTGAAGCCTCTTGAGAGCCCCTTGGTCAGTGAGGAGATCAAGCCAGTCAATCCTAAAGGAAATCAAAACTGAATATTCACCGGAAGGACTGCTACTGAAGCTGAAGCTTCAATACTTTGACCACCTGATGCGAAGAACTGACTCATTGGAAAAGACCTTGATGCTGGGAAAGATTGCGGGCAGGAGGAGAAGGGGGAGCCTGGCTTGCTGCAGTCCATGGGGTTGCAAAGGAGAGGACACAACTGAGCAAATGGACAACAAATTATTAACACTGGTTCATCTTGGTACCAACCAAGAGTTGGAGAGTTAAGTATTAGTATACAGCAAAGGAAGAATGAAGAATAGCACATGATACTTAATTTTACTTTACGACTTGGATTTAACTAACTCAAAACCGTTATATGTTCTGGTATCAGGTGAACTAGTGTCAGACAGAGATAATCCAGATTTAGCAAACCTTAGCTGTTGAACATAGGGTGGAGTCCTGAGATTTGGGCCAGCAGCTTTATTGCTTTGACCTAATTTTTCTAAACAGAAGGTGAGATAGTATCAGTTTCTACAATTTTACAATAAATTGATAAGTGCAAATGCAGTTGATGAATTGGTTTTAATGGGAGATGCCCAGGGCTCTGTGTGGAAGGACTCAGTATGGGGTGAGAAAGGAAAAACCCACTCTATCTGAGCAGAGTATTCACATTTAGAATATAAAAATTACCATACAAACTCAGGAAAAAGAGGAAACATATTGGCAGATGGAATATTTGTTTTACTTGATATCCTCCTCAAATGTTAAGAATAGGCTCCCAAACTAACTTCTCTTCCAACCTGATCTAAGTTTAATTATAATGATTATACTCAAATGCTCTTCCTCCTTCATTCTAGGTTGTTACACAAATTCATTATTTAGTGCTACTTTAGCAGTCCCAGAATTCTGTAAGAATTTAAAATTCTTACAGAATTCAATGGATGACAGGAATAGGTACTGGAGACAATATGTTGGCATGATCTGCCAGCAATTACATCCTAGTACACTCAGGGTACCAGGCAGAGAGAAATATCACCCATGATCTAGGAAGAGACTTGATGCAAATTGCAATGGACAATGTACTGTTCTAAACGTTTCTTGATTCTAGCTGTACACACTTTCCCAGATCACTTAGGTATGCAACGCCACATGCATGGCTGGTCAAATTCCAAGGGGCAAATGACTTGCAGTGTTACCTGTTTTCTCTTCAGGGTGAAGAGTTTTTCGCTGGATCTTTAATATTACCTGGTCTCCACCTCTTGATGACCTTAATTGTTCCGTTTTTATAGAATGCTTTATACCTCATCTTATTTTGGTTTATGGCTTTAAGTAGATCTAAATCTACCCATTTATACATAAAATCTGTACACATTCACCACATATAAAACAAGGATATGTTTCTCTACTCAGTGTCAGCTTTTCCTAATGTTTGGTTTCTTCTTTTTTAATATTTATTTGTCTGCACTGGATCTTTTAAATTTTATTTATTTTTGGCTGTGCTGGGTTTTCCTTGCTGAGTCTGAGCTTTCTCTAGCTCCAGCAAGGCAGGGCTACTCTCTAGCTGTCGTGTGTGGGTTTCTCACTGTGGTGGCTTTTCTTGTTGCAGAGCACAGGTTCTAGAGCGTGCTGGTTTCAGTAGGTGTGGCTTGTGGGCCCTAGAGCATGGGCTCAGTAATCGTGACATATGGGCTTAGTTGCTCCAAGGCATGTGGGGTCTTCTGGAACCAGGGGTCAAGTTGGTGTTCCCTGTATTACAAAGCAAATTCTTAACCACTGAACCACCAGGGAAGCACCTGGGTTTCTTTTTATTAAGCTGACTAACCCTATTCAGTAACTTGCATTCACATTCATACAGCCACACCTATAATTCTTCATTGTTAACAATGCTTCTGTTGGCTTGGGCATTATTTTACAAGGACTTTGACTAAAATTGCTAGCAGTAAGTTGAAAAGGAAATTAACTCCTCTTAATAGGATGAGTGACTTACTAAGGTATTAATACTATTAGTTTACCTTCTGTAAAAAATTCTTGCAATTTCATATAAAAAGACTAGAAGGGAATAAAAGCTAATGATGCAATTCTAGCAATGAAAACAGTGTGGTAGACATTTTCAGAAAAGAGTTACCCTCAAATTATAAGAAATTACAGCACTCCACAGATAACTACCTCTGGTTTTAATGTATAAATTGGAGCTTTTAATTTTACCAGTAGATTATGGATTATTTTTTGCTAGANTGATGCAATTCTAGCAATGAAAACAGTGTGGTAGACATTTTCAGAAAAGAGTTACCCTCAAATTATAAGAAATTACAGCACTCCACAGATAACTACCTCTGGTTTTAATGTATAAATTGGAGCTTTTAATTTTACCAGTAGATTATGGATTATTTTTTGCTAGATGTATTACAATGCTATTGAATTTCAAAATTTTTTCTACTTTTTCCTGTCCATTCACTTGGACAGAAAATATTTGACGCCTTTTCCTTCTCAATTTAGCTTTTCAGTAATGTGTTTATTTCACATTCCTTATGTTGTTATAGCAGGGCAACCACATTAAAAAAAATTAACAGAAAACGGCAATTCACTCACAGGTTTGATTGAGACAGCAGACAGGGCTAAAGGGAAGCAAATCCACCAGGTGAGTCAGGCAGAAAAGTTTTTCAGGGAGGATCTTTTGGGGAGATTGGTTACCAAAGGGCAGGGTTAGTGGAAGATGGAAACCACTGGCCTTATTTCCCTAAAATGTCATATTTAGCTAAGACACCTTAGAATATATTTGGGAAGTTCAGTCCTGTTGACAATTCCATTCCACTTTAACTACAAGAGATTTTGGGCTTTCCTGGTGAGTCAGCAGTAAAGAATCTGCCTGCAATGCTATTGCTACTAAGTCACTTCAGTCGTGTCCGACTCTGTGCAACCCCATAGACAGCAGCCCACCAGGCTCCCCCATCCCTGGGATTCTCTAGGCAAGAACACTGGAGTGGGTTGCCATTTCCTTCTCCAATGCGTGAAAGTGAAAAGTGAAAGTGAAGTCGCTCAGTCGTGTAGGACTCTTTATGACCCATGGACTGCAGCCCACCAGGCTCCTCCATCCATGGGATTTTCCAGGCAAGTGTACTGGAGTGGGGTACCATTGCCTTCTTGCAGAACCACAAAAGACACAGGTTAGACCTCTGGGTTGGGAAGATCCCCTGGAGGAAGAGACCCTAGAGGAGAGTATAGCAACCTATTCCAGTTTTCTTGCCTGGAGAATCCCACGGACAGAGGAGTCTTGGAGGGCTACAGTTCATGGGGTTGCAAAGAGTCAGACACGCCTGACTTAGCATGTGCATGCACATGAGATTTTACTTCAGAGCGTTTTTGTAGAAGACTTTGGATTTCGTTTTGTTACTACTGTCATCCACTTTTGTCAGGACTAATATTTTCAAACACGATAAAATTATTTTTAATTCCTAGGGCTTAATTTTTATTTCATGTTTCCTTTTATCCTTCATTAGTGTTCTCTTTTACTATTAGCTACTTCTGAATTGGCTGACTTCCTGTTTGTGTGTTTGCCATTCTTCCTCTTTTCTGCTTTCCCAGAAGATCTTGCCACCAGAAACTAGAAAGGACTGTGTACTTTCAGAATAGTCTTTATACATTTATCTGGTGTTAAAGGGAAATTCTATTGCATCATATCACCTCAGCTTCCTTTTGTGAGTTCAGATTATACTGAAGATAAATTTCAAAGAGATAATACAAGAGCTGATGATTTTTTTTTCCCCCCAGGAGATTTCTCAGCCAGGGTCATAGCACTTTCTGTCCTCTGAATAAGATACCTGAAAGGAAGAGACTGTTTTACATATTTCTCCTGAACTGCCTATAATATTGATCACAGTATTTCTTAAAAGGTTACCTGCGTCGAGTTCAGCTGGGTGAGGATAAGAATGCATATTCATAGGTCCTAGCCTAGAACCATACGTTCAGAATCTCTGGAGAGAGAGCTCAGGAAATCAGCAGTTTTATTTTAGTTATGTGCTGAATCTTCTCCCATGTCTTGTCTGAATTTTCAGTCACTGGCTAGATATGCTTACTTGAATGTATTTTCGCCTCATGNATCTCTGGAGAGAGAGCTCAGGAAATCAGCAGTTTTATTTTAGTTATGTGCTGAATCTTCTCCCATGTCTTGTCTGAATTTTCAGTCACTGGCTAGATATGCTTACTTGAATGTATTTTCGCCTCATGAACACTTAACATATCCACAATGAAATCACTGTCTATCTGTCATGCTGGTATACCTGAAGTCATCATGCATGAATATTGTCAATTCATCCTTGTGTTTCCTAATTTTTACTTAATCATCTAATTGGCCCTTGTGCCAAGCACGCGGAAAGACAGTGATGACCTTAAGACAGACCCCTAGGGTATGATCCTAGGGGTCATACCCTCTAGGATCTTGAAGATTCTATTCTTTGGTTGTGCCAAGTCTTTGTTGCTGTAAGCATGCTTTCTCTAGTTGCGGTGATGGGGGCTACTCTTCACTGCAGTACCCGGGCTTCTCGCCGTGGTGGATTCTCTTGCTGTGGACATGGGCTCTAGGTGAGTCCACTTCGGTAGTTATAGGGCTCAGGCTCGTTAGTTGCGGCTCATGAGCTCTAGAGCCCTGGCTCCATAGCTGTGGTACACGGGCTTAGCTGCTCTGCAGCATGGGGAATCTTCCCAGATCAGGGATCAAACTCATGGCCCTTGTTACAAGGCAGATTCCGATCCACTGTGCCACCAGGGAAGTCCAGTGAAGATTCTTCTACAGAGAGTAACTTAATCCTGTAGATTCTTGTGTGTGTGTGTGTGTTTCAGAATACCCTTTCACTTTCCTTATCAGTATACTAACCTAGAAGGCTACCCTGGTGGCTACATGATAAAGAATCTGCCTGCCAATGCAGGAGACACGGGTGTGATCCCTCATTCAGGAAGATCCCCTGGACTAGGAAACAGCAACCCACTCCAGTATTCTTGCCTGGAGAATCCCATGGACAGAGGAGCCTGGTGCCTGGTCTACAGGGTCCCAAAGAGTCAGATACGACTGTGCATACACACACACACACACACACATCCTAACCTAGAATCTCATCATTTATGCTTGGATTGCTCTAATGTTTTTCTAATTAGTCTCCTTGCTCCTAATCTCCCACCTCTCATTCAAAGATTAATCTGCTGAAAATGTACCCCTACTTAATCTCTTCATTATTTCCAACTGCTTGTAGCCTATTCCCCAAATGAATTTTTGTCAAATGAACTCTTTGAACTCTATCAAATAGATATCTGAACTTGATGTAAGCATTTTTACTTATTTATTTTCTGGGCCCATGACTTTAATTATACTTTAACTGACCAAGACATACTTTTCTCTTCTGGCTTAACAACTCCCTACTCCTGCCCCCACTCCCACCACCATCAGCATGGCTGGCCCCAAGTACTTGCTCTTGCTTCAGTTCCTATGTTGATTCTCTGCTTTACTGATTAAGCATTTAGCACGTACATCAGTAGTCATATATGGATGTGAGCGTTGGACTATGAAGAAAGCTGAGCACTGGAGAACTGATGCTTTTGAACTGTGGTGTTGGAGAAGACTCTTGAGAGTCCCTTGGACTGCAAGGAGATCAACCAGTCCATCCTAAAGGAAATCAGTCCTGAGTGTTCATTGAAAGGACTGATGCTGAAGCTCCAATACCTCGGCCACTTGATGCGAAGAACTGACTCATTGGAAAAGACTCTTATGCTGGGAAAGATTGAAGGCAGGAGGAGAAGGGGATGACAGAGGATGAGATAGTTGGATGGCATTACCGACTCAATAGACATGAGTTTGAGTAAGCTTCAGGAGTTGGTGATGGACAGGGAGGCCTGGCGTGCTGCAGTCAATGGGGTCGCAAAGAGCTGGACATGACTGAGTGACTGAACTGAACTGAACGTACACCTTGGTAACATTACTTATTTTTATGTATTTTTCTAACTCTTCAATTATTCCATGAACATATGTTTATCTCTTCCTTGCCTAGTCCAGGGCTATGTGTAATAAATGTTCAATAAATATTCATCAGATTCCTTGGCTAATAAACACATGAAAAGATGCTCTACATCACTCATTATTAGAGAACTGCAACTCAAAACTACAATGAGATATCACTTCACATGAGTCAGAATGGCTATCATCAAAAAATCTATGAACAATAAATGCTAGAGAGGGTATGGAGAAAAGTGAACCCTCTTGCACTGTTGGTGGGAATGTAAATTGATAAAGCCACTATAGAAGACAGTATGGAGATTCCTTAAGAAAACCAGGAATAAAACTACCATATGACCCAACAATCCCACTACTGGGCATATACCCTGAGAAAACCATAATTCAAAAACACACATGTACTTCAATGTTCATTGCAGCACTATTCACTTTAGCTAGGAAATGGAAGTAGCCTAGATGTCCATTGATGGCTGAATGGATAAAGCTGTGGTACATACATACAATGGAATATTACTTAGCCATAAAAGGAACACATTTGAGTCAGTGCTAACAAGGTGGATGAACCTAGAGCCTATTATACAGAATGAAGTAAGTCAGAAAGAGAAAAACAAATGTCGTATATTAACGCATATATATGGAATCTAGAAAGGTGATACTGATGATCCTGTTTACAGGGCAGCATGGATTGCAATGGACATGAACTTGGGCAAACTCTGGCAGATGGTGAGGGGTAGGGAGGCACAGCATGCTGCAGTCTGTCGGATCAAAAAGAGTCAGACACAACTGGGAGATTGAACAACAATGGAGATGCAGACATAGAGAACAGACTTATGGACAAGATGGGTAGGGTGGGATGGAGAGGGTGGGATGAGTGGAGAGAGTAGCATGGAAACATATATACTACCATGTGTAAAATAGATAGCCAGTGGGAATTTGCTGTATGACTCAGGGAACTCAAACTGGGGCTCTGTGACAACCTAGAGAGGTGGGATGCGGAGGGGACATACCTATACCTATGGCTGATTCACGCTGATGTGTGGCAGAAACCAACATAATATTGCCAAGCAATTAAAAAATGGGGGGATATTCATCAAATTATCTACATTCATTTATGGATTCCTTCATAAAAAATTATTTGAATGCCCACTGAGAACTCATATGGTCCTTTCTTTCATGGAGCTTAAATTTTAGTTGGAAAGACAGAATTTAAGCAAATAATCAAAATAAAAATGAGATCAATTGCTTTGTTTGCCCAGAAATACTTAATAAGCACCAATCATAGGCCAGGTATTGGGTTACATGAATTGGCTGGGAATATAAAGCTGAAGCTGATAGGTTAATGGAGGAGAATTGTAAAGTATAAAATACTAGGGATGCGACTGAGGGTGCAACTCTTTCTGCTGAGAAGTGAGTAAGGCTTGATATTTTAATTGGGTCTGGAAAATAAATTTAAACAAAGGGTTGTATAACAGAATAATCAGGAAAAGAAGAGAGTTGTTAGAAATCTGATATGCCCATCCCTGTATCATTATTCTGAGCAAAAACCTGAGCTGGGAATTTGACGGTGAGCAGCTAAGGCAGACTTCAGTCGGATGGTGGCCTTAAGATAGATGGGTGGTTCACGGCCAGGTGAATGGCTAGGTATTGCTGCTGGGCCTACATCGACGCCCTCGCCTGGCCCTGTCCCCTCAGCATGGACAGATATTCCTAGGGAAAGGCCCTCTAATTGCCCCTAAGAGAATTAACTGAGATCCTTCCCGCTAAGAATCATAGCATGAGTATTGGAAAGCATACTGACAATCAGAGTTAGTTGTTTCTAATCTACATCACCCAGAATCTGTTGGGGGGCGGGGGGGGGGTCTCAAAATGGCAAATGAAAATCTGTCAACAAATTTCAGTATTTTAAAAAGCCTACCAGAAACTGCAACTTCTGGTAGCATTAACTGCCAGATTCTCCTTGTTTTGTGCTAAAAATCTTATCAGACACACATCAGACGGAGGTTTTAACTGAGCTATGTTCCGATTAAATATAACTTGTTTTCTCATTATTATGATGCTTAACTTGGTAAATAACTTTTCACACGGGTGAGATCGCGGTCGAGCACGTACAATGGGAAACACCTGCTACCACGCTTGCACTGTACAAAGCACTGTTCGCTGACTTCAGGACTGTGGAATGGCTAACAGCAGCAGCGCTTGAAGTGCTATCAGTCCAGAACTCTTCTCAGCGGCTCGGGGCTTCCAGGTTCTTTCCCTGTGTCCCAGCCTTCAGAGCCTTCAATACCCGAATCGAAGTACCTGTCGTACCCTCGCCACTGGGTCAAACTGCCTACCTCCCAAGCCACCAGCCGCCGCTCCCAGTTCACGTTCAGGAATGCGGCTCACCGCCACGCATGCGCGGTGCGGCAACCCCCGCGCCGGCGCCGCTCCCCTCCGCCGGGAGCCGGGACCCTGGGTAAAGCAGGAGGGTCTGCGCCCCAGGCGCGCGTGCGCAGTTGCTTTCAGAGCACTTTTTCTTCCCCGTCCCCCTGCTCCAAACCCCTCCGCCACCCCGACCCCGTTTCTCTCTCCGCTGCCCTTTCGTTCCCTCAGACGGCCCTACCCTCGGGCACGTTACGAAGGAACCGGCTCTCCACTAGGGCGGCGGTCGTTGCTAGGCCGCCGCCGTCTCCCAGGGCGCGTTCGGCGCGTCCGAGCACCGCCCGGGCCGCGTCTGAAGTTGTATCCCCCGCCGCTCCCGCCCCTTCCGCCGCTCGCGCGCGCGCACGGCCGGCCCACGGCGCGCTCGGGTTGGCTGCGGCGGCGATCGCGGCGGCGGCGGTCCCGAGAGCGGCAGTGGTTCCTGCTCTGCTTTAATAGTTTTCCTCCGCCCCCTCCCGTCGGACGCTGCTGTGTGGTTTTGCCTTTACAAAAATCAACTTTATTGTTCCTCAGCCCCACCTCCCGACGCGGCGCGCGTCCTCAGGATGCACTGAGGACGGAGGGGAGGGAGGTGGCGGCGGCGGCGGCGGCGTTGGGTCGCGGTCGCGGTCCCTCTCCTCCGAGCTCCCAGCCGGAGGGGAGGGAGTCACGATGTCTGGGAGCCGCCAGGCCGGATCGGGCTCCGCCGGCACCAGCCCAGGCTCCTCGGCGGCCTCCTCGGTGACTTCCGCCTCCTCGTCCTTATCCTCTTCCCCGTCGCCCCCTTCCGTAGCGGCTTCGGCGGCGGCGCTGGGGTCCGGCGGGGCGGCCCAGGCCGCGGGCTCCGGCGGTCTCGGGGGCCCGGCGCGGCCTGTGCTGGTGGCGGCCGCGGTGTCCGGCAGCGGCGGCGGGAGCGGCGGCGGGGCGGTGTCCGCGGGCCTGTCCCGGCTCAGCTGCGCGGCCAGGCCCAGCGCCGGCGTAGGAGGGAGCAGCTCCAGCCTCAGCAGCGGCAGCAGGAAGCGACCTCTGCTCGCCCCCCTGTGCAACGGGCTCATCAACTCCTACGAGGACAAAAGCAACGACTTCGTCTGGTGGGTTGGACGAGCAGCCTCTAGCAACTCCCCCCACCCCCCAGTCTCTGCATTAGGAGTTTCTCCTATTGGGGCTGCTGGGCTCCGGGGTGAGGGCGGTCTGTGGGCGCTGTAGCGGTGTCTGCAGAGGGATTCGAGCGTTTGCAGGGGTTGGTGGGGTTGGATGGGGACATGTTGGCATCCCGACGCAGGGTGAGGGTACTAGAGAGGGCAGTGTTGGGGGGCGGGGAGACATGAAGGGAGTTTAGGCAATAATAAATAAGAGGGCGAGATGGAAAGTCAAATAAGTGGCCGTGTATAAAAAAGGAAAGGTGGGCACGGAGGTTGGGCCTGGAATTTTCTGGCCGTCTGGTGAATTAGGTACCCTGTCAGTCCGGATTGCTCGTGGAGGTGAATTAAACTTGTAAGGAGAGAATTAAGCTTCCTGGCAGGCTGAGGGAGGGAGTTGTTGGTCACAGTTTGTTTATTGGAAGTGTGGTAGATGGTACTCTAAACATGGGTATGGCTGTTTTAAGGAGAAATAGTATTGCTGTAAATATCCGTCGTGTGTGCTCTGATGTAAATATCCGTTGTATGTACGTGTAAATATCGCCTCCTACTTCAAAGGCTAGGTCATTTACTTTTAAATCTGCTGTTCACAAAAAAATTGCACCTCTCAGTTAAACGTCTTGAAAGGGGGGGACCACATTTTGAAATTCCATTGGTGGGTCAGATGTAATTGCACTGCACTTGGCACTTGTGTTAACACATCAGAGTTTTTTAGAACTTCCGACTTGAGAGACGCTTGGAGTTAGACTTGTTGCCATCGTGGATAGTATACAGTAGTACTCAGTTACTACATTTGGCATAGGGGGCTTATTCATATTAAGTGAAAGATGGAGTTGATTGTCTTGCTTGAGAGTGTTTTCAGTTTTCACTGGGTTTTGTCCAATTCAGATGGTAAGATTAGAAGAAAGAATAATTGTTAGCTGAGTGAGAACTGGTAGGATCTTGTGCTTTTCTTCTGGAGGAACTTGTTGATAGACTTAGTATATTAGTGATACGGGAAATTGGCTTACACTGTCATTAGAGGGTAAGTTGATTCACTTCAGGGTTGCAGATGGTAAGTTGTCATTAAATACAATAATAGGGCTAGAAGTTGGCAATATAAGAAAGTTATTGATTAGACTTACAGTTTCTAGTTCTTGCAGTGAAAATGGCTTTATATTTTTGCTTTTGTCATACATTATTCTGGATTGAGAATTGATTCATTTTTCACTGAACCTGGACTAGAATTGTATTTTTTTTTTTAATAAATAACTTAAGCAGCTTATGTTTAGGTCTAAGTGTGTGTGTTTGTACCTGGGAGAGAATGCCATGTGATAAAAGTAGAAACTAATGAAACAAAGTGAGGATTTTTAGAATTTGTCTTTTTGGCCACCATTTCTATTTCACTTATAAGTAGATTAAAGGAAACAAACATGCTAGTATCCATGCAGGTGCACTAAAATACAAGGTGAAAGAAGGGAATTAATCATTCATCCAACAGATACTTATTTGACATTCACTGTCTGCCAGGCACCGTATGCACTTATACTTACTGTAAGCCATTTTATAGAGAATTGGAGAGGGGTAGGGGAATATAAGCCACTGGCACTAGTTTTTGTTTTTTAGGGGTAAAATTATTAAAATTTTTGTTAGTCTGTCACCTAAAAAAAAANCCAGGCACCGTATGCACTTATACTTACTGTAAGCCATTTTATAGAGAATTGGAGAGGGGTAGGGGAATATAAGCCACTGGCACTAGTTTTTGTTTTTTAGGGGTAAAATTATTAAAATTTTTGTTAGTCTGTCACCTAAAAAAAAAATAAAAAAAAAAATTTAAATCCAGTATCTGAATCTTAACTATGTTGCTTAGATTTTTTATTTTCTTTTATGTTCTGAGTGAAAGTGTCCAGTGAGAGTCTTTAGTTAAAAATTCTGAATATTTCACTTTCTAAGAATGTCATAGTCCTTGGTCTCTTGCTGGTGAGGTTGACTTTTCAGAAGAATTCAATAATGGGAATCAGTTTTCCTGATTCTCCAGCTAGATTTGATTTGGCCAAGTGTTAGGTTAGGAAGATAAAGGACTAGGCAAAGCCCAAGGAATCCTTTTCATTTCTAATTGACCCTGGGTGATTGGTCTTGTCTGTGTCAAGGTTAAATTTTTAACCAGTCCACATTATTCTAAGCTTTTACATCTTAATGAGGCTTAAGTTTGAATAATGATAATTCCTCATTCACATTTTAAAGATGTTTTATGCTTCGTGTTTCATTTTATCCTAGAACAACTCTGAAGTTGTATAGAACTTCCAATTTTAATGTAATGCTAATATAATTGTATTCTCATAAAGGTAGAGAGAAGTAACTTTGTTTCAGATCGAACTGTTCAGGAACAAAATTACAACTCACATCTCCCACTTCTCAGTTTAGTGCTTTCTTTTATGGAATTTAAAAATTTCACATCTATAAGATCAATTATATGCATTTAGCCTCATGGTTCTTAAATGTGGTGCATTGGAGGAAAAGAGCTGTTTCATAATCACAGGAGATAACTTTTTTTTTTTTT
>SJYW01033991.1:211361-239930 GCA_006410735.1 Raphicerus campestris | reverse complement strand
TTTTTTTGCCTTGAATAGTTTAGCCAGAGTATTGTCAGT
Source organism: Raphicerus campestris (assembly GCA_006410735.1). NCBI lineage: Eukaryota > Metazoa > Chordata > Mammalia > Artiodactyla > Bovidae > Raphicerus > Raphicerus campestris. The sequence goes on along the minus strand of SJYW01033991.1, from coordinate 239,891 downwards.
TTTATTAATCTTTTCAAATAACTCTATTTCACTGATATTTGGCTTTGTTTTTTTAATTCTGCTTTGAGTTTTATCTTATTTTTCTAGCCTTGAATATAGAAGGTTATATTTTTTTCTGAAAAAAATTTAATTCTAGTAGTTTCCCTTGCTAATCCTGCACTAATTTTCATTCAGTTCCATAAACTTTTTTTTATCTTATTAGTAATACTTGTATGGGATGTGTGTGTGTTTGGGGGGAAGTGCTTGCCTTAGGGTTTATAATACTCATTTTTAATTATTTATAGTCTGCCTTCAAATAATGTTATGTCACTTCATAAACAGCGTAAGAATTTTGTAATAGTATGCCTCCATTCTGTAGGATCCATCCCAGTTACTCCCTCATGGCCAGAAGTGTAAGTTCTGTGTGTGTGTGTGTGTGTGTGTGTGTGTGCACGCGCGCGCGCGTGCAAGTGCGCTCAGTTGTGTATGATTCTTTGTGATTCCATGGACTGTAGCCCACTGTGGATAAGCTCCTCTGTGGAATTTTTTCAAGCAAGATTACTGGAGTGGGTTGCCATTTCCTCCCCCAGGGCATCTTCCTGACCCAGGGATAGAACCGGTGTCTCTTGTGTCTCCTGCTTTGGCAGGCAGGTTCTTTACCACTGCACCACGTGGGAAGTCATAAGTTCTGTTTTCTTTTTCTTAAAAAAAAAAAAAAAAATTGAAGTAAAATGTGCACCATATAAGGTTCACCGTGTAAAGTGCACAGTTCAGCACATTTGCAGTGTTGTGTAGCCATCACCACTGGTAGTTGCCCTGTGGCACGTGGGATTTTAGTTCCCTGACCAGAGATCAGACCTGCGTTCCCTGCATTGGAAGGCAGATTTTCAACCACTGGACCCCCATGGAAGTCCCCAAAGCAATATTTTTTTCAGAAGTTACTTTAAAAACTGCAGGTGGAAATATAAGGAGCACATCTTCTACATGGCTGTAAGGAATAGATCTTCCACGTGGATGGGTGTTTCTTTCTCCCGCTGATGGGACTGACAGTATCAGGGCTTCTCTGGTAGCTCAGCTGGTATGGAAACTGCCTGTGATGCAGGGGATGTGGGTTCAGTCCCTGGGTTGGGAAGATCTGCCGGAGAAGGGATAGGCTACTCACTTCAGTATTCTTGGGCTTCCCTTGTNCTCAGCTGGTATGGAAACTGCCTGTGATGCAGGGGATGTGGGTTCAGTCCCTGGGTTGGGAAGATCTGCCGGAGAAGGGATAGGCTACTCACTTCAGTATTCTTGGGCTTCCCTTGTGGCTCAGCCGGTAAAGAATCCACCTGCAATATGGGAGACGTGGGTTCAGTCCCTGGGTTGGGAAGATCCCCTGGAGAAGAGAAAGGTTACCCACTCCAGTATTCTGGCCTGGAGAATTCCATGGATTATATAGTCCATGGGATTGCAAAGAGTGGGACAGGACTGAATCATTTTCAGTTTCTTTCATTGTCTAATGAAACATATTAGGTGTGGTATCTCCCGTCCATACTTTTGTAGCCCCTCCTGCATCCGCATCCATGTTTTTATAATGTGTGAACTTGCTGTCTTTCCTAGCTCATTGGTCTGTGATGGTTGTTTTTCTGAGTTAATGACTAAAATATGACAGTTGTATTTTGTTGGTATTGGCATGAAACAGTATTTATTTTGTATCAATCATATTTTATGTCTCAGGAATTTGAATTAAAAAAGGAAAACACTTGAATTGGCCTCTTTTTAAAAAATATTGAAGTTCTTAAAGTAGTGCTGGTGCTTGAAGGGCTGTACAGTTGACCCTTGAACAGCACAGGCGTTGGGATGCTCACCCTCTGCCCAGTTGAAAATCCACTTTAACTTCAGTCAACCCTTCATATCCACAGTCCTTCCACATCTGTGCATTCAACCAAATGGAGATTGTGTTGTACTGTAGTATTTATTATTGAAAAAAATCTGTGTGTAAGTGGACCCCCATATTTCAAACCTGTGTTGTTCAAGGGTCAGTTGTATATTGCAAACTGAGATATCCTTGAGATGCAGAAAAAGAAACATCAGTCACATTAATAGCAGAGCTCTGGTGAAGATCTGTATTCCATGTACGTGCACTAAAGTCCCTAGATCCACCTTGAATCTAACACCAGATCCTGTGAGCCCTTGTGATGCTGTTTGCTATGAGACAATTCTCTTAATTGTTCCACTTATAACTCACAAGCCTAATTGAAATTCTTCTCTAACTGTAAGCTTTTCGTGGTTAGAACTGCTACTCTGAGTAGTGGAATTTTGGGAATGTGTGAATAAAATAAGATCGAGGAGGAAATTGAGAGTGTATTGGGGTGATTTCATACTGGGAGGAATCAGTAGTGACACTCTTTGGCCATATTTGCTTTCCTGATCTGTCTGCTTTTTTTTAGGGGATTGCGGTGGATGGAACACCAGAGCTTGGTGCCCTTGCTTATCTTTTCATGCCTATCACTTGTGTTAATCACGGTGTCCTTTTCCCCCTAGCCTACATGGTCTCATTTTAAAAAAAGCAAAAAAACAAAAATTCTGCTCCTGAGACTCTACCAGAGCTATTTTGAATGCCCTACCCGCCTCTTTTTCTTTTTTTTTTTAAATTTTATTGTTAAATTACAGAGTCTAAAAATTTTGCCTTGTCTTTATTTTCTTCTTTACCTTTCCTGTCCTTATTCAGGATATAAGGATATAAGACAAAGTTAAATGTGNTATTTTGAATGCCCTACCCGCCTCTTTTTCTTTTTTTTTTTAAATTTTATTGTTAAATTACAGAGTCTAAAAATTTTGCCTTGTCTTTCTTTTCTTCTTTACCTTTCCTGTCCTTATTCAGGATATAAGGATATAAGACAAAGTTAAACGTGGAGATAGGAAAGGAATCTTTTTTATAAAATACAGGATAAATTTAATCTCTATTAAAAGGGACATCTAAGTTTTCTAGGGCTTGTATCATTTCAAATGAAGTTAGGAAGGAGTGAGATGAATGGACAGAGGCTGGAACTTAACTGCTCTCTGTGAAGATTGGTGCTTGGGATCTAGTGTTATCTGTATAGGTGTTAAAAATGATTTGAAGTTATTATTATTTTCCTTTTCATTTATTTCCTTTTTAGTCCTGAATCCACTTAGGTCCAATTGAGAATGAAGGGTAGCTTGGGGATGGTCACAAAGCAGCTGGTATAAGGGGAAGGAGGAAGCCAGGGAAGTGTCACGTTTTGGACCTTTTGAGGGGAAGGAAAGAAACATTTCTGTGGCTGACTTTTGTTGGGTGTCTTTCACTCTTGAATGATGTATATAAATTTCAACATATTCAAAATAATTTTTTCCAGGGTTTTCTCAATGCTGATAGTGATTTGAGATTTCATTGTCATGGTGATACATGTATTTGTTTTCCTTTATCTTCTGATGCAAAGGGCACTGGACTTGGAATTAAAAGCCCTGAGATTTAACTTTGGGCAAATGAATGTTTGAGGTTTTTTTTTTTCTTAAATTTATAAATTGAGATGTAATGGTACACAATCCCAATGTACACAATCCCATTGTAGGATTGTGAGGTTTAGATTATATAATAGAGGTATGAAGACACTGTAACTTAGAAAATCACCGAAAGGAATCAGGTGGTGTTTGCCAGGATTTCACATTTGGTACCAAAATATGAAAGTGATTCTTTGATCTGGTTAGGTAAGGTAAGATATAACCACTCCTTATTTTCCTAAATGACTCTTAATTGGGTCTGGTTCTGATTATCTTGATAATGTTTTTTTGTATAATACTTAACATTTGAAAAATTGAATGCTTGGTTAGACTCACTGCTACTAGAATCAGTTGACACATTTTGTGGAAGCATAATAGAATTAGTGTTGCTATCAAAATATGTATGGATTGAGCAATGGCCTTATTATTGTACCATTTGTTATCATTTGGTAAGTTTGGATGCTGGGTTTGAAGCAGATAATACATATAAAAGGAAGAGTATAAATAAGGCACTGATTGAAAATTTAACTTGAGTGTCAAGCCAGTTATGAAACCCTGCTTAACTGAGATGATGTGCGTTAAAATACAAAATAGTGAACTAAAAAATAATTTTCTGTATTATATCTGTTCTGCTCTGTGGGTTCTTAATGTAGTTAAATGACGCACATAACCTTTGGGCAAGCTTAAGAATTGTGTAGTATAATATCTACCTTTAGTTTTGGCAGCTGCTATGAATTTATCTTCTTCACGAGATTCAACTGAAGATCATTATTTTAATAAACTGGTCAAGATGAAAGTATCAGATAATCATAACTAGCATGTTTCACTCCATGGTCTATCAAAAGTTTTGTGGTAAGGTTGCAAAATCAGATACGTAGAATGGCTGTCTGGTTTTCTCTTAAATCAGTATCCATTATGCTTATTTGCTCTTATGTCTTTTTCTTTATTTCTGAGTTTTCTTGAGTTCTTCAACTTCTTTTAAAATAAGTTTTTCTTCCTAATAATTGATTTCTGAGGTTGCCTAATTGAGAATTTTCTTTATCTTTCAATGCTTTGTCATTTTCTTTATTTCTTTTGGTCCATCTTAAAATATTAGGTTATAATTTCCATTTGTCTTACTGTTTTCCTCTTGGGCTTGCATTGTTTCTAGGATGGTATTATGCTCTATATTCAGTTGTGAACCCTTCCTGCTGCTTATATTTTAGAGTGATTAAACATAAAATATGTTTCATATTTATATTCATTGTTACCACTTTTAGAGCTCTGTCTTTGTGTATATTTGCTGTCTTTGTATTCCTTATTCCAGTTCAGTTCAGTTGCCTAGTTGTGTCGGGCTCTTTGCGATCCCGTGGACTGCAGCATGCCAGGCTTCCCTGTCCATCACCAACTCCTGGAGCTTGCTCAGACTCATGTCCATTGATTCGGTGATGCTATCCAATCTTTGGCCTTCTGTCATCCCCATCTCCTCCTGCCTTCAATCTTTCCCAGCATCAGGCTGTTTTCCAGTGAGTCAGTTCTTCCCATCAGGAGGCCAAAGTATTGGGAGTTTTATCTTTAGCATCAGTCCTTCCAATGAATATTCAGGACTGATTTCCTTTAGGATTGATTTATTTGATCTCCTTGCAGACTCTCAAGAGTCTTCTCCAACACCACGGTTCAAAAGCATCAATTCTTCAGTGCTCACCTTTCTTTTTTTTTGTTTTTTATTTATTTTTTTTTTTACAGTTTATTTTTTATTTANGTGTGATAAGAAATACTGAAACTTTCTTGGAGTATTTTATATGACCCGGAAGGCAACAGAAGTATGTCTCTTTTTTGTTTATGTCTGTTTTTTCATGTATTCAGCAGTTGTTGAGTTCCAACTCTTCAGTGGGATATTAGGCTACATATTGAGGGTAGAGAGATAAATGAAACAAGTCTCTGCTTTTAATTAGCAAATAGAGCTGCTCTGAGACATAAACACAGATTAAGTACAGAATAAGACAGTTACTGTTTCTCAAACTAGAGAGGATCTACCTGATGTGGTAGTGAGGTAGTAGATGTTATAAAATAAATTTGATGCATCTTGTTACCACTGCACTTTTGTATAGTGGGATGTAATTTGATACATTTAAATTTTACAGTTTAGATGGGCATTATGAAGTACAGTGCAGAAAGTCATTTGAGCTTCTGTTTCTGGTTATGTCCTAGACTTCTTTTTTTCCTTCTGGGAGAGGATGGAATGGTAATAAGCTTAATGACAAGAGATGTGATCTGGGGGTTGAAGAAAGGCGAGGGGACTGTTCTACTGGATTCAGAAATAATTTGTATATTGACAAACTCTCTGTCTTAACAATTCAGTTTATTCTTATCATTTTATTTGCTCTTTTCTAACTAGCATTTCTTTTCAAAAGCTATTTGCTATAACCCCAAATGTCCTTCTTCTGCTTATCTGTCAGCCCCTGTCTCCCACCTTTAATAACCTTCTCAGATTCTCTCCTTCTTGACTTACTTTATTTGAACATGCAAATGTCTTTCATTTCCTGACGGTCACACAGAGTGGCCTGTGGGATCTTGGTTCCCCAACCAGGTATCTAACCTGGGACACAGCAGTAAAGTGCAGAGTTCTTATCACTGGACCTCCAGGGAATTCCCTGCAGTTTTGTTATTTTTTTTGTAAGGATTAAGTCTTGTCATGTGGGCAATTATTCTGGTAATACTAATTCATTTCCTTTTCCCCTGAGCAGACTATAAATGTTGCCATGTTGGAACTTTTAATCTATTGAATTTGCATATCTTCTTTATGCTTTTCCCTTACAATAAAAATAAAAGCAATTTAACATTAAAATTAAAAAGTACTATTTCTTTCATTGAAATTTCCATGTAGGAAATTTTTTCTCCTATATGGAATCTATCTTGTGGTAATATGGTATTCCTAGCCTGATCATAGTTGCAGGGGTCGGGGTGATGATATTGTTTCTGGAACACTGTGCAAGTCATTTGTTCAGTGTCTGAGTACCTTATATGCCAGATGTTTAATCTCTAGGTCCCTGTGCTGTGCCAGAGACAGCCATTACAGTGATTCTCTGTCACATCCTCCTCTTTTGCTTGTCTTCCAGTAACAAATGTGAGATGAGAAAGTAGATAATAACAAGAACAGAGCAACCTGATAGTTGTAGGTTTTTGTTTTGATAAGGTGGAAGAAAGTAGGCAGATACAAAAATCTCCTTCAGTTTATGAAGGTGAAGTAAATTTATAGCAATTTGGACCCAGAATAAAACAGGTACTGTCAGTGGATAACCAATAGGGACCTACCATATAGCAGAGGGAACTGTACAGTATTGCATCACAACCTAAATGGGAAAAGAATTTGAGAAAGAGTAGATACATATATATGTGTAATTGAATTACTTTGTTGTTCACCTGAAACTAACACAACAGTGTTAATCAACTATACTCCAACGTAAAATGTTAAAAAAAGAGATACTGTCTTTTTTTAGGCATCATCTTCATACATAAATCACTCTAATAAAATTTTAGAAGTAACTTTTTTTCCTGATTATTAGGAGCAGTACATGTTTACTATAGAAACTTGTAGACACTGCCAAAGGAAAAGTTTTACATAATTATATGACCCAGAGGCACATACTGTTAACATTGTGGTGAATGTCTTTTTTAATCTATTTTAAATGTACACATTTAAATGCACACAGTTTTGGTGTGGAGTCTTTAGGATTCTTTACAGAGGATCTAGTCATCTGCATGCAATGACAGCTTTGCCTCTTCCTTTACTTTTGCCTTTTATTTCTTTTTCCTGTCTGATTGCTACGACTGAAACCACTAGAACTAATGAATGAAGTCAGCGAAGTAGCAGGGTAGAAGATCAGTATTCAGGAGTCTGTTGTGTTTCTTTACACTAACGATGAAATGTCAGAAAGAGAAAATAAATACAAGACAATCCCATTTAAAATTGCATTAAAGAAATTAAAATACCTAGGAATAAACTTCACCAAACTGTAGTCCATGGGGTCATAAAGAGTCAGACATGACTGAACAACAACAACAAAGGATAATGAAAGATCTGTGTGCTGAGAATGATGAAACATTGATAAAGGAAAGACGATACAATGAAGTGGAAAGATATTCCCTGCTTTTGGATTGGAAGAATTAATACTGTTAAAATGGCCACACTGCCCAAAGCAGTCTACATATTTAATGTGATCCCTATCAAATTATCCATGGCATTTTTCACAGAGCTAGAACAAATAATCCTAAAATTTATATGGAAGCATAAAAGACCTCGACTTGCCAAAGCAATTCTGAGGAAAAATAGGAAAGCTAGAAGCATAACCCTCCCAGGCTTTGGACAGTACTATGAAGTTACAGTAATCAAAACCGCATGGTGGCACAAAAACAGAGGTATGGATCAATGGAACAGCATAGAGAGCCCAGAAATAAACCCACATGCATATGGTCAGTTAATCCCAACAAAGGAAGCAAGAATATACAATGGAGAAGAGACAGTCTCTTCAGCAGGTGGTGTTGGGAAAGCTGGACAGCTGCATATAAATCTATTAAATTAGAACACTCCCTTATACCATACACAAAAATAAACTCAAAATGACTTACAGACTTAAATATAAGAGATGGTACCATAAAAGTTGTAGAGGAAAGCATAGGCAAACATTCTTTGACCTACGTTACACTAATGTTATCTTAGTTCAGTCTACCAACGCAAAAGATAAAAATATAAAAGCAAGCATAAATAGATGGGACTTAATCAAACATATGCTTTTGCACAGCAAAGGAAACCATAAACAAAATGAAAAAACAACATACAGACCGGGAGAAAATATTTGCAAATGATGTGATCAACAAGGGCTTAACTTCCAAAATAAACAGGCAGGTCATGATGAATCTCAGTGTCAAAAAAAACAAAAACAAAAACAGCCCAATTAAAAAATGGGCAGAATACCTGAATAAACATTTCTCCAAAAAGACATATAGAGGGCCATCAATTGGGTGATTAAAATGCTCCACATTGCTAATTAGTAGAGAAATGAAAATCAAAAATACAGTAAGTATCATCTCACATTGGTCAGAATGGCCATCATCAAAAAGTCTATAAATAAGTAATTGCTGGAGAGGGTGTGGAGAAAAAGGAACCCTCCTACACTATTGGTAGAAAGGTAAATGGGTGCAGCCCTTGTGGAAAACAGCCTGGAGATTCCTGAAAACACTAAAAGCAGAGTTACCGTATGATCCTGCAGTCGTACGCCTAGGCACATATCCTGAGAAAATGCTGCTTCAACAAGATACATGCCTCAGGTGTCCATAGCAGCACTATTGACAGTAGCTGAGACAGGGAAGCACCCGAAATATCCATCAACCAGTGATAAGTGGATAAAGAAGATGTGGTGTATATTCAGTGGAATATTACTCAGCCATTAAAATAAAACATTGGCATTTTAGCAACATGGGTGGACCTAGAGATCGAGTGAAGTCAGTCAGGCAGAGAAAGACAAATACCACTTATAAGTTGAATCTAGAAAAATTAACATAACTTATTTAAAAGACAGAAACAGACTGACAGACCTAGAAAAAAACTTACGGTTACCAAAAGGGAACAGGGATGGGAGGGATAAATTGAGTGTGGGATTAATGGATACACAGCATTGTATATAAAATAGACAACAAGGATTTACCATTGTTTAGTTCACAGAACTATATGCAGTACCTTGTAATAACCTGTAATGGAAAAGAATCTGAAGCTGCTCATGTGAAACTAACAAAATATTGTAAATCAGCTACAATTTAATGAAATTTAAAAAGTTAAAGAAATATACACATACACAATTTTTAAAAACAGAAATGGAATTGTATCCACTGTGTTAAAGATTATTTTTATTCAGTAACATAGTGAAAGTTGCTCAGTCGTGTTTGACTCTTTCCGACCCCATGGACTGTATAGTCCATGGAATTCTCTAGGCCAAAATACTAGAGTGGGTAGTGATCCCTTCTCCAGGTGTTCTTTCCAACCCAGGAATCGAACCCAGGTCTCCTGCATTGCAGGTGGATTCATTACCAGCTGAGCTGCAAGGGAAGCCCAAGAATACTGAAGTGAGTAGCCTACCCTTTTCCAGTGGATCTTACTGACCCAGGAGTCGATCTGGGGTGTCCTGCATTGCAGGTGGATTCTTTACCAACTGAGCTATCAGGGAAACCCTAGTAATGTAATGATTGTTTTCATAATGTCAATTTGATATTTCTTTTCTATTTAGTTGAATGACATTTTCAAAGTTTTTATTATAAGGCAATATACAATTGTCAAAAGCCAAGCATTACAGAAATAAATAATTGGAGAAGGGAAAAATTTATCATAATCTTATTTCTCTAGCCAGGGCTGTAATAGTTAATATTTTTCATGGTTTATAGTTACATATTATGATATGATTTTTATTGGTTCTATACATTGGATTGATGTTTACAAATTTATGTAGTCAATTTCCTAATGTTTTGGTTGCTTCTAATTTATTTTGCTATTTACAAATCACTTTGAATTGAAAATTTTTCTACTTATATATATTTGCTTATTTCCTAAAGATAAATTCCAGGAAGTAATATCACTGCATCAAAGAGGTTTCACAGCCTTAAGAATTTTTATACAATTTGTCTTCTAGAAAGTAATGGTAGTTAAATTTCCTGCAGCAGCATATGAAATTATTCATTTGTACGTGTACTCCTAACTCTGATAGCCTTTTGTTTATTTTTCTATTCTGATTGGTAAAAGGAAGTATATAATTTAAAATCACTTTATCATCCTAGTGAAGGTGGTGTTTCCCATGTTTATTGACTAATTTTTGGTTTGTTGATTTTTCTTNGTCTTTTTTTAGGCATCATCTTCATACATAAATCACTCTAATAAAATTTTAGAAGTAACTTTTTTTCCTGATTATTAGGAGCAGTACATGTTTACTATAGAAACTTGTAGACACTGCCAAAGGAAAAGTTTTACATAATTATATGACCCAGAGGCACATACTGTTAACATTGTGGTGAATGTCTTTTTTAATCTATTTTAAATGTACACATTTAAATGCACACAGTTTTGGTGTGGAGTCTTTAGGATTCTTTACAGAGGATCTAGTCATCTGCATGCAATGACAGCTTTGCCTCTTCCTTTACTTTTGCCTTTTATTTCTTTTTCCTGTCTGATTGCTACGACTGAAACCACTAGAACTAATGAATGAAGTCAGCGAAGTAGCAGGGTAGAAGATCAGTATTCAGGAGTCTGTTGTGTTTCTTTACACTAACGATGAAATGTCAGAAAGAGAAAATAAATACAAGACAATCCCATTTAAAATTGCATTAAAGAAATTAAAATACCTAGGAATAAACTTCACCAAACTGTAGTCCATGGGGTCATAAAGAGTCAGACATGACTGAACAACAACAACAAAGGATAATGAAAGATCTGTGTGCTGAGAATGATGAAACATTGATAAAGGAAAGACGATACAATGAAGTGGAAAGATATTCCCTGCTTTTGGATTGGAAGAATTAATACTGTTAAAATGGCCACACTGCCCAAAGCAGTCTACATATTTAATGTGATCCCTATCAAATTATCCATGGCATTTTTCACAGAGCTAGAACAAATAATCCTAAAATTTATATGGAAGCATAAAAGACCTCGACTTGCCAAAGCAATTCTGAGGAAAAATAGGAAAGCTAGAAGCATAACCCTCCCAGGCTTTGGACAGTACTATGAAGTTACAGTAATCAAAACCGCATGGTGGCACAAAAACAGAGGTATGGATCAATGGAACAGCATAGAGAGCCCAGAAATAAACCCACATGCATATGGTCAGTTAATCCCAACAAAGGAAGCAAGAATATACAATGGAGAAGAGACAGTCTCTTCAGCAGGTGGTGTTGGGAAAGCTGGACAGCTGCATATAAATCTATTAAATTAGAACACTCCCTTATACCATACACAAAAATAAACTCAAAATGACTTACAGACTTAAATATAAGAGATGGTACCATAAAAGTTGTAGAGGAAAGCATAGGCAAACATTCTTTGACCTACGTTACACTAATGTTATCTTAGTTCAGTCTACCAACGCAAAAGATAAAAATATAAAAGCAAGCATAAATAGATGGGACTTAATCAAACATATGCTTTTGCACAGCAAAGGAAACCATAAACAAAATGAAAAAACAACATACAGACCGGGAGAAAATATTTGCAAATGATGTGATCAACAAGGGCTTAACTTCCAAAATAAACAGGCAGGTCATGATGAATCTCAGTGTCAAAAAAAACAAAAACAAAAACAGCCCAATTAAAAAATGGGCAGAATACCTGAATAAACATTTCTCCAAAAAGACATATAGAGGGCCATCAATTGGGTGATTAAAATGCTCCACATTGCTAATTAGTAGAGAAATGAAAATCAAAAATACAGTAAGTATCATCTCACATTGGTCAGAATGGCCATCATCAAAAAGTCTATAAATAAGTAATTGCTGGAGAGGGTGTGGAGAAAAAGGAACCCTCCTACACTATTGGTAGAAAGGTAAATGGGTGCAGCCCTTGTGGAAAACAGCCTGGAGATTCCTGAAAACACTAAAAGCAGAGTTACCGTATGATCCTGCAGTCGTACGCCTAGGCACATATCCTGAGAAAATGCTGCTTCAACAAGATACATGCCTCAGGTGTCCATAGCAGCACTATTGACAGTAGCTGAGACAGGGAAGCACCCGAAATATCCATCAACCAGTGATAAGTGGATAAAGAAGATGTGGTGTATATTCAGTGGAATATTACTCAGCCATTAAAATAAAACATTGGCATTTTAGCAACATGGGTGGACCTAGAGATCGAGTGAAGTCAGTCAGGCAGAGAAAGACAAATACCACTTATAAGTTGAATCTAGAAAAATTAACATAACTTATTTAAAAGACAGAAACAGACTGACAGACCTAGAAAAAAACTTACGGTTACCAAAAGGGAACAGGGATGGGAGGGATAAATTGAGTGTGGGATTAATGGATACACAGCATTGTATATAAAATAGACAACAAGGATTTACCATTGTTTAGTTCACAGAACTATATGCAGTACCTTGTAATAACCTGTAATGGAAAAGAATCTGAAGCTGCTCATGTGAAACTAACAAAATATTGTAAATCAGCTACAATTTAATGAAATTTAAAAAGTTAAAGAAATATACACATACACAATTTTTAAAAACAGAAATGGAATTGTATCCACTGTGTTAAAGATTATTTTTATTCAGTAACATAGTGAAAGTTGCTCAGTCGTGTTTGACTCTTTCCGACCCCATGGACTGTATAGTCCATGGAATTCTCTAGGCCAAAATACTAGAGTGGGTAGTGATCCCTTCTCCAGGTGTTCTTTCCAACCCAGGAATCGAACCCAGGTCTCCTGCATTGCAGGTGGATTCATTACCAGCTGAGCTGCAAGGGAAGCCCAAGAATACTGAAGTGAGTAGCCTACCCTTTTCCNTGCAAGTCATTTGTTCAGTGTCTGAGTACCTTATATGCCAGATGTTTAATCTCTAGGTCCCTGTGCTGTGCCAGAGACAGCCATTACAGTGATTCTCTTTGCAGCTCAGCTGGAATACTGAAGTGAGTAGCCTACCCTTTTCCAGTGGATCTTACTGACCCAGGAGTCGATCTGGGGTGTCCTGCATTGCAGGTGGATTCTTTACCAACTGAGCTATCAGGGAAACCCTAGTAATGTAATGATTGTTTTCATAATGTCAATTTGATATTTCTTTTCTATTTAGTTGAATGACATTTTCAAAGTTTTTATTATAAGGCAATATACAATTGTCAAAAGCCAAGCATTACAGAAATAAATAATTGGAGAAGGGAAAAATTTATCATAATCTTATTTCTCTAGCCAGGGCTGTAATAGTTAATATTTTTCATGGTTTATAGTTACATATTATGATATGATTTTTATTGGTTCTATACATTGGATTGATGTTTACAAATTTATGTAGTCAATTTCCTAATGTTTTGGTTGCTTCTAATTTATTTTGCTATTTACAAATCACTTTGAATTGAAAATTTTTCTACTTATATATATTTGCTTATTTCCTAAAGATAAATTCCAGGAAGTAATATCACTGCATCAAAGAGGTTTCACAGCCTTAAGAATTTTTATACAATTTGTCTTCTAGAAAGTAATGGTAGTTAAATTTCCTGCAGCAGCATATGAAATTATTCATTTGTACGTGTACTCCTAACTCTGATAGCCTTTTGTTTATTTTTCTATTCTGATTGGTAAAAGGAAGTATATAATTTAAAATCACTTTATCATCCTAGTGAAGGTGGTGTTTCCCATGTTTATTGACTAATTTTTGGTTTGTTGATTTTTCTTTTCTTCTCTGACTTTCTTTTTATATGAATGAGCTCTTCTATATTAAGGATATCAGCACTCCAAGAACACAGTTTGTTTGCTTAACTAAATTGTAGGCTTTTGTTTTTCTTCTGTTGTTATGTACCGTTTAAATTGCATAAACATACATTTTAAATTTTATATCCTGTAGGCTTGTTACTTGAGTTTATTTTTAAATAACTTTCATATACTATTATCTAATAAATGTCCTATGTACTTTTTTTATGATATAGAAGTATAAGCTGAAATAAACTTGATAACTACTAGATTACTTATGTTGAAAATGAGGAATAGAAAACTAATAGGCATTATTTTGTGACCAGTTTGCTAATTAGTCACTGATTTAATGAAGCCTATTTTATTTTTTCTTTGTTAATAGCTACAAGNATATAGAAGTATAAGCTGAAATAAACTTGATAACTGCTAGATTACTTATGTTGAAAATGAGGAATAGAAAACTAATAGGCATTATTTTGTGACCAGTTTGCTAATTAGTCACTGATTTAATGAAGCCTATTTTATTTTTTCTTTGTTAATAGCTACAAGTGTATTCATCAGAGTTTGGAGGACAATAATAGATGTCCCAAGTGTAACTATGTTGTGGATAATATTGACCATCTGTATCCTAATTTCTTGGGTGAGTCTTTGGAATGATTTTTAATTTTTAAAAATAATTCAGTCACCAAAAGGTTGTGCTAGCACTAATTTATTTAGAGAACATAACTTAGAGGTAAGCATATCTCTCTGTCATAGTCACCAGAGTGCTTTCCCCTGTCTTCCTTGGGTTGTGACATTGATTCTGTACTATATGTACCATAGATCATATTATATCTGTTTCATTAAAAAAATGTGGTACAATTCTTAGGTTCTTACATTGATAGCTAGGTAGAATGTGAGGCTGTGGGAGAATAACAGCATTCCAGATCCCTGTCTCTGTATCTTGTTGTGCATTCTTGATTCTGTTTTAGGGTAGAAGCAATGGAGGGAAAAGTTAATGAAGAATGGGATCGGGGGAAAAAGTTGGATATGAGGACTCCTGGATGAGGGAACAAGAGTCTATGGCCCGGGGAGACAACTGAAAAGTAAAACTGGGGAAAGGAAGACATGAATATGGAGCATTTGAGGGAGGAATGGTGACTGGAGAAGACAGATACAAATAGGGAACCCTTAAGGTAGATGGTAAGTAGTTGGGAATAATACCTAAGTCAGAGGCCAGTTATGAAAATCTAGAAATTCTACATGTTGAAAAGCCTTAGGTAGTGTGGAAAGTCTTCAGTTTGAGTTTTTGTGAAGGAAGATTAGTTTTCAGATGTGGATAGGCAGGAAGTAGGGCACTATTGGTTTCGTGTATCAGGAAGGATAATTCTTCTTTCTAAAGTATAACATACTTGGAGGTAAGGATATATAGATTCTGACCTCCTTGTGCTTCAGCTGCAATTTGATTTGTTTGGTGTTTTATAATATTAAATCATGACATGGAATCTGTTTAGCCATGGCTTCCTTTTTTTTATTTCTGTTCTAAAATTCCATTGACTTCAACCCTTCTTCTCTTTGATTCTTCACTGCACTCCAGTATCTTTTCATAAAGGAAAATAAATCATTGGATGATTGCATAGCAGAAAGGAACCATGAAGAAAATATTTTGATGATTTTCTGTTGAAATACCAAGCTCTTCTAGATAGATAAGTCTTGTGACAAACTAGGAGAATGAACTTAGGAAAAGAAGAAATACTGACTGATGATGCTCTGTGGGACTGGACTTCATGAGCTGAGTTAGGGAAACCGAAGTCCTGCAAAATAGAAGCCATTGTCCTTGCACGTACAAACATGGATTGATGCTAGTTTATGAGTTTTAGAATCATGTTTATTTGAGTTCTTATAACTCTAGAAAACTACTCCTCCTTTTGGAATGGTTAAATACAGCAAGGAAATCAGTGGTCTTAAGATTTTGTTATTTACCAAAAATTTCAGGCAATATTCCTTAATGAGACCATAAGTTANTTTTAGAATCATTTTATTTGAGTTCTTATAACTCTAGAAAACTACTCCTCCTTTTGGAATGGTGAAATACAGCAAGGAAATCAGTGGTCTTAAGATTTTGTTATTTACCAAAAATTTCAGGCAGTATTCCTTAATGAGACCATAAAGTTAGAAATTCTCATTTGTGAATTTCTAAATAGAGTGAGAATACCATACGGAAGGAATGTGAAAATATTAACACTAAGATGTAATTTCATAGATTTATAGATTCTCAAATATATACATTCAGTGAATAGTAAAGTCATAACTACTGATTTCCTTAGCTAGATATTATCTTCATTATGATCTGGTTTATAATCTTCTCTTTATATGGGTAAAGAATTTTGGTTTTAGGTAATTTAAGCATTAAGTATTTTATGACCAGATTTGAAGTCTAAGTTAATGGAGCTTCCAGTATGAGTATTTATGTCAGCCATAGAAATAACGTTTCATCCTGATATATTTATTCTGTTTCACTGCCTCTCACTCTTTCCAGTCTTTACCTTTGTACAGTGACAGTCAAATCCTTAAGTTCCTGTGCACTCAGGAAGCTACTGAGATCTGTTTCTGAAAGTGGTATATCACTTGTTTTTTTCTACTGGAAAAAAACCAATTTATTCCCATTGATTTAGTTTGAGATCACATGATATAGTCATGGCTAGAGGGCTGGGCTACACATTTTCAAAAAGTTCTTCAAACCTTTTTACTTGGATGACACATAAAAATTCTGAAAAATGATGTACTTCCCACATTGATGCCATATTTAAATTAGCATCCAGATTTTCTTTGTAAGTTTCAGTGCTTCTAAAGAATATAGTTTAAAAATTATTATAAATATGGTTATTTNNNATTCAGAAATAATTTGTATATTGACAAACTCTCTGTCTTAACAATTCAGTTTATTCTTATCATTTTATTTGCTCTTTTCTAACTAGCATTTCTTTTCAAAAGCTATTTGCTATAACCCCAAATGTCCTTCTTCTGCTTATCTGTTAGCCCCTGTCTCCCACCTTTAATAACCTTCTCAGATTCTCTCCTTCTTGACTTACTTTATTTGAACATGCAAATGTCTTTCATTTCCTGACGGTCACACAGAGTGGCCTGTGGGATCTTGGTTCCCCAACCAGGTATCTAACCTGGGACACAGCAGTAAAGTGCAGAGTTCTTATCACTGGACCTCCAGGGAATTCCCTGCAGTTTTGTTATTTTTTTTGTAAGGATTAAGTCTTGTCATGTGGGCAATTATTCTGGTAATACTAATTCATTTCCTTTTCCCCTGAGCAGACTATAAATGTTGCCATGTTGGAACTTTTAATCTATTGAATTTGCATATCTTCTTTATGCTTTTCCCTTACAATAAAAATAAAAGCAATTTAACATTAAAATTAAAAAGTACTATTTCTTTCATTGAAATTTCCATGTAGGAAATTTTTTCTCCTATATGGAATCTATCTTGTGGTAATATGGTATTCCTAGCCTGATCATAGTTGCAGGGGTCGGGGTGATGATATTGTTTCTGGAACACTGTGCAAGTCATTTGTTCAGTGTCTGAGTACCTTATATGCCAGATGTTTAATCTCTAGGTCCCTGTGCTGTGCCAGAGACAGCCATTACAGTGATTCTCTGTCACATCCTCCTCTTTTGCTTGTCTTCCAGTAACAAATGTGAGATGAGAAAGTAGATAATAACAAGAACAGAGCAACCTGATAGTTGTAGGTTTTTGTTTTGATAAGGTGGAAGAAAGTAGGCAGATACAAAAATCTCCTTCAGTTTATGAAGGTGAAGTAAATTTATAGCAATTTGGACCCAGAATAAAACAGGTACTGTCAGTGGATAACCAATAGGGACCTACCATATAGCAGAGGGAACTGTACAGTATTGCATCACAACCTAAATGGGAAAAGAATTTGAGAAAGAGTAGATACATATATATGTGTAATTGAATTACTTTGTTGTTCACCTGAAACTAACACAACAGTGTTAATCAACTATACTCCAACGTAAAATGTTAAAAAAAGAGATACTGTCTTTTTTTAGGCATCATCTTCATACATAAATCACTCTAATAAAATTTTAGAAGTAACTTTTTTTCCTGATTATTAGGAGCAGTACATGTTTACTATAGAAACTTGTAGACACTGCCAAAGGAAAAGTTTTACATAATTATATGACCCAGAGGCACATACTGTTAACATTGTGGTGAATGTCTTTTTTAATCTATTTTAAATGTACACATTTAAATGCACACAGTTTTGGTGTGGAGTCTTTAGGATTCTTTACAGAGGATCTAGTCATCTGCATGCAATGACAGCTTTGCCTCTTCCTTTACTTTTGCCTTTTATTTCTTTTTCCTGTCTGATTGCTACGACTGAAACCACTAGAACTAATGAATGAAGTCAGCGAAGTAGCAGGGTAGAAGATCAGTATTCAGGAGTCTGTTGTGTTTCTTTACACTAACGATGAAATGTCAGAAAGAGAAAATAAATACAAGACAATCCCATTTAAAATTGCATTAAAGAAATTAAAATACCTAGGAATAAACTTCACCAAACTGTAGTCCATGGGGTCATAAAGAGTCAGACATGACTGAACAACAACAACAAAGGATAATGAAAGATCTGTGTGCTGAGAATGATGAAACATTGATAAAGGAAAGACGATACAATGAAGTGGAAAGATATTCCCTGCTTTTGGATTGGAAGAATTAATACTGTTAAAATGGCCACACTGCCCAAAGCAGTCTACATATTTAATGTGATCCCTATCAAATTATCCATGGCATTTTTCACAGAGCTAGAACAAATAATCCTAAAATTTATATGGAAGCATAAAAGACCTCGACTTGCCAAAGCAATTCTGAGGAAAAATAGGAAAGCTAGAAGCATAACCCTCCCAGGCTTTGGACAGTACTATGAAGTTACAGTAATCAAAACCGCATGGTGGCACAAAAACAGAGGTATGGATCAATGGAACAGCATAGAGAGCCCAGAAATAAACCCACATGCATATGGTCAGTTAATCCCAACAAAGGAAGCAAGAATATACAATGGAGAAGAGACAGTCTCTTCAGCAGGTGGTGTTGGGAAAGCTGGACAGCTGCATATAAATCTATTAAATTAGAACACTCCCTTATACCATACACAAAAATAAACTCAAAATGACTTACAGACTTAAATATAAGAGATGGTACCATAAAAGTTGTAGAGGAAAGCATAGGCAAACATTCTTTGACCTACGTTACACTAATGTTATCTTAGTTCAGTCTACCAACGCAAAAGATAAAAATATAAAAGCAAGCATAAATAGATGGGACTTAATCAAACATATGCTTTTGCACAGCAAAGGAAACCATAAACAAAATGAAAAAACAACATACAGACCGGGAGAAAATATTTGCAAATGATGTGATCAACAAGGGCTTAACTTCCAAAATAAACAGGCAGGTCATGATGAATCTCAGTGTCAAAAAAAACAAAAACAAAAACAGCCCAATTAAAAAATGGGCAGAATACCTGAATAAACATTTCTCCAAAAAGACATATAGAGGGCCATCAATTGGGTGATTAAAATGCTCCACATTGCTAATTAGTAGAGAAATGAAAATCAAAAATACAGTAAGTATCATCTCACATTGGTCAGAATGGCCATCATCAAAAAGTCTATAAATAAGTAATTGCTGGAGAGGGTGTGGAGAAAAAGGAACCCTCCTACACTATTGGTAGAAAGGTAAATGGGTGCAGCCCTTGTGGAAAACAGCCTGGAGATTCCTGAAAACACTAAAAGCAGAGTTACCGTATGATCCTGCAGTCGTACGCCTAGGCACATATCCTGAGAAAATGCTGCTTCAACAAGATACATGCCTCAGGTGTCCATAGCAGCACTATTGACAGTAGCTGAGACAGGGAAGCACCCGAAATATCCATCAACCAGTGATAAGTGGATAAAGAAGATGTGGTGTATATTCAGTGGAATATTACTCAGCCATTAAAATAAAACATTGGCATTTTAGCAACATGGGTGGACCTAGAGATCGAGTGAAGTCAGTCAGGCAGAGAAAGACAAATACCACTTATAAGTTGAATCTAGAAAAATTAACATAACTTATTTAAAAGACAGAAACAGACTGACAGACCTAGAAAAAAACTTACGGTTACCAAAAGGGAACAGGGATGGGAGGGATAAATTGAGTGTGGGATTAATGGATACACAGCATTGTATATAAAATAGACAACAAGGATTTACCATTGTTTAGTTCACAGAACTATATGCAGTACCTTGTAATAACCTGTAATGGAAAAGAATCTGAAGCTGCTCATGTGAAACTAACAAAATATTGTAAATCAGCTACAATTTAATGAAATTTAAAAAGTTAAAGAAATATACACATACACAATTTTTAAAAACAGAAATGGAATTGTATCCACTGTGTTAAAGATTATTTTTATTCAGTAACATAGTGAAAGTTGCTCAGTCGTGTTTGACTCTTTCCGACCCCATGGACTGTATAGTCCATGGAATTCTCTAGGCCAAAATACTAGAGTGGGTAGTGATCCCTTCTCCAGGTGTTCTTTCCAACCCAGGAATCGAACCCAGGTCTCCTGCATTGCAGGTGGATTCATTACCAGCTGAGCTGCAAGGGAAGCCCAAGAATACTGAAGTGAGTAGCCTACCCTTTTCCAGTGGATCTTACTGACCCAGGAGTCGATCTGGGGTGTCCTGCATTGCAGGTGGATTCTTTACCAACTGAGCTATCAGGGAAACCCTAGTAATGTAATGATTGTTTTCATAATGTCAATTTGATATTTCTTTTCTATTTAGTTGAATGACATTTTCAAAGTTTTTATTATAAGGCAATATACAATTGTCAAAAGCCAAGCATTACAGAAATAAATAATTGGAGAAGGGAAAAATTTATCATAATCTTATTTCTCTAGCCAGGGCTGTAATAGTTAATATTTTTCATGGTTTATAGTTACATATTATGATATGATTTTTATTGGTTCTATACATTGGATTGATGTTTACAAATTTATGTAGTCAATTTCCTAATGTTTTGGTTGCTTCTAATTTATTTTGCTATTTACAAATCACTTTGAATTGAAAATTTTTCTACTTATATATATTTGCTTATTTCCTAAAGATAAATTCCAGGAAGTAATATCACTGCATCAAAGAGGTTTCACAGCCTTAAGAATTTTTATACAATTTGTCTTCTAGAAAGTAATGGTAGTTAAATTTCCTGCAGCAGCATATGAAATTATTCATTTGTACGTGTACTCCTAACTCTGATAGCCTTTTGTTTATTTTTCTATTCTGATTGGTAAAAGGAAGTATATAATTTAAAATCACTTTATCATCCTAGTGAAGGTGGTGTTTCCCATGTTTATTGACTAATTTTTGGTTTGTTGATTTTTCTTTTCTTCTCTGACTTTCTTTTTATATGAATGAGCTCTTCTATATTAAGGATATCAGCACTCCAAGAACACAGTTTGTTTGCTTAACTAAATTGTAGGCTTTTGTTTTTCTTCTGTTGTTATGTACCGTTTAAATTGCATAAACATACATTTTAAATTTTATATCCTGTAGGCTTGTTACTTGAGTTTATTTTTAAATAACTTTCATATACTATTATCTAATAAATGTCCTATGTACTTTTTTTATGATATAGAAGTATAAGCTGAAATAAACTTGATAACTACTAGATTACTTATGTTGAAAATGAGGAATAGAAAACTAATAGGCATTATTTTGTGACCAGTTTGCTAATTAGTCACTGATTTAATGAAGCCTATTTTATTTTTTCTTTGTTAATAGCTACAAGTGTATTCATCAGAGTTTGGAGGACAATAATAGATGTCCCAAGTGTAACTATGTTGTGGATAATATTGACCATCTGTATCCTAATTTCTTGGGTGAGTCTTTGGAATGATTTTTAATTTTTAAAAATAATTCAGTCACCAAAAGGTTGTGCTAGCACTAATTTATTTAGAGAACATAACTTAGAGGTAAGCATATCTCTCTGTCATAGTCACCAGAGTGCTTTCCCCTGTCTTCCTTGGGTTGTGACATTGATTCTGTACTATATGTACCATAGATCATATTATATCTGTTTCATTAAAAAAATGTGGTACAATTCTTAGGTTCTTACATTGATAGCTAGGTAGAATGTGAGGCTGTGGGAGAATAACAGCATTCCAGATCCCTGTCTCTGTATCTTGTTGTGCATTCTTGATTCTGTTTTAGGGTAGAAGCAATGGAGGGAAAAGTTAATGAAGAATGGGATCGGGGGAAAAAGTTGGATATGAGGACTCCTGGATGAGGGAACAAGAGTCTATGGCCCGGGGAGACAACTGAAAAGTAAAACTGGGGAAAGGAAGACATGAATATGGAGCATTTGAGGGAGGAATGGTGACTGGAGAAGACAGATACAAATAGGGAACCCTTAAGGTAGATGGTAAGTAGTTGGGAATAATACCTAAGTCAGAGGCCAGTTATGAAAATCTAGAAATTCTACATGTTGAAAAGCCTTAGGTAGTGTGGAAAGTCTTCAGTTTGAGTTTTTGTGAAGGAAGATTAATTTTCAGATGTGGATAGGCAGGAAGTAGGGCACTATTGGTTTCATATATCAGGAAGGATAATTCTTCTTTCTAAAGTATAACATACTTGGAGGTAAGGATATATAGATTCTGACCTCCTTGTGCTTCAGCTGCAATTTGATTTGTTTGGTGTTTTATAATATTAAATCATGACATGGAATCTGTTTAGCCATGGCTTCCTTTTTTTTATTTCTGTTCTAAAATTCCATTGACTTCAACCCTTCTTCTCTTTGATTCTTCACTGCACTCCAGTATCTTTTCATAAAGGAAAATAAATCATTGGATGATTGCATAGCAGAAAGGAACCATGAAGAAAATATTTTGATGATTTTCTGTTGAAATACCAAGCTCTTCTAGATAGATAAGTCTTGTGACAAACTAGGAGAATGAACTTAGGAAAAGAAGAAATACTGACTGATGATGCTCTGTGGGACTGGACTTCATGAGCTGAGTTAGGGAAACCGAAGTCCTGCAAAATAGAAGCCATTGTCCTTGCACGTACAAACATGGATTGATGCTAGTTTATGAGTTTTAGAATCATGTTTATTTGAGTTCTTATAACTCTAGAAAACTACTCCTCCTTTTGGAATGGTTAAATACAGCAAGGAAATCAGTGGTCTTAAGATTTTGTTATTTACCAAAAATTTCAGGCAATATTCCTTAATGAGACCATAAGTTAGAAATTCTCTTTTATGAATTTCTAAATAGAGTGAGAATACCATATGGAAGGAATGTGAAAATATTAACACTAAGATGTAATTTCATAGTTTTATAGATTCTCAGATATATACATTCAGTGAATAGTAAAGTCATAACTACTGATTTCCTTAGCTAGATATTATCTTCATTATGATCTGGTTTATAATCTTCTCTTTATATGGGTAAAGAATTTTGGTTTTAGGTAATTTAAGCATTAAGTATTTTATGACCAGATTTGAAGTCTAAGTTAATGGAGCTTCCAGTATGAGTATTTATGTCAGCCATAGAAATAACGTTTCATCCTGATATATTTATTCTGTTTCACTGCCTCTCACTCTTTCCAGTCTTTACCTTTGTACAGTGACAGTCAAATCCTTAGGTTCCTGTGCACTCAGGAAGCTACTGAGATCTGTTTCTGAAAGTGGTATATCACTTGTTTTTTTCTACTGGAAAAAAACCAATTTATTCCCATTGATTTAGTTTGAGATCACATGATATAGTCATGGCTAGAGGGCTGGGCTACACATTTTCAAAAAGTTCTTCAAACCTTTTTACTTGGATGACACATAAAAATTCTGAAAAATGATGTACTTCCCACACTGATGCCATATTTAAATTAGCATCCAGATTTTCTTTGTAAGTTTCAGTGCTTATAAAGAATATAGTTTAAAAAGTATTATAAATATGGTTATTTTAAAATAAACTTTTATCTCTTTTTAAAATGTATCTAGTGGAAACTGAATAGTGTACTTATTGTTTCAAAAATAAAGACTTTGCATTAACAATGAGAAATTTTGTATTTTGTCCCTTTGAATTACTGCTTAAATTGCAAATTGCCCACATAATTTTGTCATTATGTATTTTGGGGACTTCCCTGGGAGTTCCCTGGTTAAGACTCCACGCTTCCAATGCAAGGGGGCATAGGTTCAGTCATTGGTTGGGAAATTAGGATCCCACATACTGCACAGTGTGGCCAGAAAATACACACACACACACACACACACACACACACGCACGCACGCACGCACGCACGCACGCACACACGCACGCACGCACACTGATTTATCTGTCATACTTTATCTGTCATATCTGTAATAGAAAATAGAAATTACAGACTTTGAAGTTTCTTTTGAACTTTTGAGTGTATTTTTTCTGATTTGTAATTATTTGACATGCATTTGATCAAATATGTACAAATTTTATAAAGTATTAGACAAAAATTTATTGAAAGTGGCTGCTTAATGTGTGATGGTGTTCTTTTCAATTTGTTCCATTGCCACTGATAGTTATTACTAGGACAGGGATTCAGTTTCATTTATATTTTTTTATTTATTTAGGATCATCACAGTTTTTTAAAAAAATTGAGATATAATTAACATATAACATTGTGTAAGTTTAAGACTTTTTATTTTGAAAAGGGTAAGTCATGAGAAACTTGGCTTACATAAATACTTTGATGGGGATTGAAGGAACTTTGTTCCAGCACTGTAAACTTATTTCTTTGATTTCCTTGTGAATTACATGCTTCAAAAAAAGAAATACTCATTTAGTTAAAAAAAAAAAAATTTTTTTTTTACCTGCCATAATCATTAACAAATCCACTTCTTTCTTCAGTTTTAATGAAAGAAAAGAATTAGAAGTGATACTCTCCAAACACAAGCGAATTTGGTTTTTTGGTCTTTAGACTCATGCATTTTTTTTTGTCAAGACAGGTATTTTGATTTTTTCCTTGCATGCCCTAAGCCCTACACTACTGTTCCTCCTTTTTCTTGTTCCTCTGTCTTTCTTCTTTCCTTCCCCCTTCCCCCAAAAGGGGCACAACTCTCACTTTTTGCCTTTCCTGTCCTCTTTGCTCTTCAGTTCAGATCAGTCGCTCAGTCGTGTCCTGGCTCTTTGTGACCCCATGGACTGTAGCATGCCAGGTTTCCCTGTCCATCACCAGCTCCTGGGTCCTCATATGCATTGAGTTGGTGATGCCATCTAACCATCTCATCCTCTGTCGTTCCCGTCTCCTCCTACCTTTGCTCTTTCCCAGCATCAGGGGCTTTTCCAGTGAGTCACTTTTTCGCATCAGGTGGCCAAAGTATTGGAGCTTCAGCTTCAGCATTAGTCGTTCCAATGAATGTTCAGTACTGGTTTCCTTTAGGATGGGCTGGTTTGATCTCCTTGCTGTCCAAGGGACTCTCAAGAGTCTTCTCTAATACCACAGTTCAAAACTATCAATTCTTTGGCGCTTAGCCTTCCCTGTGGTCCAGCTCTCATATCCATCCATGACTGGAAAAATCGTAGCTTTGACTAGATGGACCTTTGTTGGCAAAGTAATATCTCTGCTTTTTAATATTCTGTCTAGGTTTGTCATAGCTTTTCTTCCAAGGAGCAAGCGTCTTTTAATTTCATGGCTGTGATCACCATCTGCAGTGATTTTGGACCCCAGGAAAATAAAGTCTGTCACTGTTTCCATATCTATTTGCTATGAGGTGATGGGGCCAGATTCCATGGTCTTTGTTTTTGAATGTTGAATTTTAAGCCAGCTTTTTTACTCTCCTCTTTCACTTTCATCAAGAGGCTTCTTCCTCTCATATGCAGGGAGTTCTGGGGACCCTTCCCCTTACCAGGCTGCTCTTTGTCCCAGTGTGTTCAGGAATGGGGACCTGTTAGGTCCCTTGTTTAGCCTGAAGCTGTTCCAGGCCGCCAGCGAGGACTGGGAAGCAGTGTTGAAGCTTGTGACTGAGAACGTGAAATTAGAGTGGGGCTGTGGGCAAGTGAGCCTGGGGGTTGCGGAAACTGGGCTCTCTTTCTCTGCTGTTGCTGGGAGGCTCATGCAGGGCGAGGGGGTGTGTCTCCTGCAGTCTCTGCAGTTGCTCTCCTGCACTCCTGCAAGGGCTTGCTATAGCTCTCCCTGTCCTTCCATGATGCATGATCGATCTCCAGCTACTCCTGTGCCCCTACCACCACCCCCACCCCCAGCAATCTGTTTTCTAGTGTTCTCTGTGGATAAAATTTGTAAATTGAATGGTCTTACCTTCCTAATGAATGACATTCTTACTTTTTAATGTAAAAGACAACATACATGCAAAATTTAAAATCTCTGCTTTAAAAAAAGTCACCAACACATATAATGTCTTTACTACCGCCAAGTACTTTTCCAGGCACTTTTTACATTCTCAGTCCTATGACATAGGTGGTTGTTGTCATCTGCATTCCTCCAGTGGGGGAGCTAAGGCACAGAGAAGGCAAGTAACTTGTGTAAAGTTCAACAGCCCCAGTAAATGGTGGAATTGGGATTTGGTTCTAAGTATGGGATTTGGTCCTGACTTGAGTATGTGCTTTTGCTTTGCTGTCTTGCCTCTAAAATGACAGTTGCTAGAATGAGATCTTTAGCAGTAGAAAGGCATTTTGTTTGTTTGTTTTTGGCTGTGCTGTCCTTGTGATAGAGTGTGGGCTTTCCATTGCAACATGTAATTTCCCTGGTTGTGGCATGCGGGCTCAATTGCCCCATGGCATGTGGGAACATAGCTCCCCGACCAAGGATCAAACCTGTGTCCCCTGCATTGCATGGTGGAGTCTTAACTACTGGACCACCAGGGACATCTGAGAAAGGTATTATTTGTTCTTAGTACTATGGATACTATAAGGATATATACTATAAGGATCCAGTGAATTACAGTTAAGGGTTTGGAACATTCATGGCCAGTGTTAAATGAGATTTCTTGAGATTTTTTACCCTTCTACTCCCTCCCACCCCTGTCCCACCCCGTTTTGGGGGCACACCATGTGACTTGTTGGACGTTGGTTCCCTGACTAGGAATTGAATGCAGACCCATGGCAGTGGGTCCTAACCACTGGATCACCAGGGAGTTTCTCACACACCCTTATTTGAATTCTTTTCCACTTCTTTTCCTGTTTAGTGAGTCTCTGTGTGCTTATTATGGCCCAGTTCTAATGTCACCTTATGTGTGAAGTCTACTCGTTAACATTTTAATAGCTCCTTGTCCTGTGTTCTTTTTAAATCCATATCAGTGATGGTCTTGACTCTCATATGTGTTTGTCTGTTTACTCCTAGTTGCTTGCGTCTTTAAGTCTTACTTAGGTTGAGTCTTATCTTTAAACCTTGGTTTCTAGTGTGGCCCTGGTATCTCTCTGATTTTTTAGAAAATATTTGTAATAAATTGTGGTATGGTGGGAAGTATTAGATAGGTTTATATCCTAGCTTTGTCATATATGTCACCGTGAGTAACTTTCTAGTATTTCCTCATCTCTAAAATGCAAAGAATAACCCCTAGGATAACGTCTGTAAATCAGAGACTAGTACGTTAAACTAGCTTACTGATAGTTGCTCTTTTCTTTTTGATTTTTTTTTTCCTTTAATCAGTTGGGTGTTAAAGATGAAAAATCTATTAAAAGAGGCTGGAATGTTAAGGGAAATGTATTGATTTACACAGAAAGAATTTCTAGATTGAGTTAATTTGATATCTCAGTGATATGATCAAGTTCTTTCCGTCTTTCTGGCCTTCCTTCCCCAGCAGATGTGTTGGTCCTTTGGCTAGTTCCCCCAAGAGAGATGCAGCGTGGCTCAAAGTGATTCCAGGTCCCATCCCTACATGAAGGCAGACAAAGAACTCGTTCAGGCCTTCTCTTCTGAAAGACAGCACACCCTTTATTGGGCAAAACGAGGTCTCAGTAGTTAACCATTTTGTCAGTCACTGTCAAGAGGATATGACTAGATGGATTTAGGTTAAGCATCATTCCGTAGGGCCAGGGAGAGATCTAGCCTCTCTCAAAGTATATGACAGTTGGCATTCTGACATTTGGGAAAAAATAATATTCTTATTTTTCTTTATTGATTATTTTTCTTTATTTGTTTTAATTTTTTGACCACACTGAGAGCTGTGTGGAATCTTAGTTCCCCCACTGGGATCAAGCTGGCGCCCCCTGCAGTGGAAGTGCGGAGTTTTAACCACTGGAGGGCCAGGGAAGCCCCTCATGTTCTTATTTTTTAAAAAGGGGTTAGAATGGCTTTTGGGTAGGTAACTGACTGTGTTTGCCATGATATTTATAGAAAAGTCACAAGCGGAAAGAACAACAGATGAAAACCTTTAGTGCCTCCCTCATAGAATCTGCCAGTTACCGTGTAGAGTGTGGAATGGTCTCTTACAGTTAAGGACTGTTTCCAGATGCTGATAGTGTCATCACTGACACGTGTAAGAGAAAGTGCATGTTCTGAAGAATTTCCCTTCTGCAGTGATAGTGATGGTAATAATAGTGGTAGTTGTTGTAGTAGCTGTGGCAAAACTGTTTCTAATTTGAAAAAAAAAAAAAAAA
>SJYW01033991.1:198604-209109 GCA_006410735.1 Raphicerus campestris | reverse complement strand
TATAAGGATCCAGTGAATTACAGTTAAGGGTTTGGAACATTCATGGCCAGTGTTAAATGAGATTTCTTGATATTTTTACCCTTCTACTCCCTCCCACCCCTGTCCCACCCCGTTTTGGGGGCACACCATGTGACTTGTTGGACGTTGGTTCCCTGACTAGGAATTGAATGCAGACCCATGGCAGTGGGTCCTAACCACTGGATCACCAGGGAGTTTCTCACACACCCTTATTTGAATTCTTTTCCACTTCTTTTCCTGTTTAGTGAGTCTCTGTGTGCTTATTATGGCCCAGTTCTAATGTCACCTTATGTGTGAAGTCTACTCGTTAACATTTTAATAGCTCCTTGTCCTGTGTTCTTTTTAAATCCATATCAGTGATGGTCTTGACTCTCATATGTGTTTGTCTGTTTACTCCTAGTTGCTTGCGTCTTTAAGTCTTACTTAGGTTGAGTCTTATCTTTAAACCTTGGTTTCTAGTGTGGCCCTGGTATCTCTCTGATTTTTTAGAAAATATTTGTAATAAATTGTGGTATGGTGGGAAGTATTAGATAGGTTTATATCCTAGCTTTGTCATATATGTCACCGTGAGTAACTTTCTAGTATTTCCTCATCTCTAAAATGCAAAGAATAACCCCTAGGATAACGTCTGTAAATCAGAGACTAGTACGTTAAACTAGCTTACTGATAGTTGCTCTTTTCTTTTTGATTTTTTTTTTTCCTTTAATCAGTTGGGTGTTAAAGATGAAAAATCTATTAAAAGAGGCTGGAATGTTAAGGGAAATGTATTGATTTACACAGAAAGAATTTCTAGATTGAGTTAATTTGATATCTCAGTGATATGATCAAGTTCTTTCCGTCTTTCTGGCCTTCCTTCCCCAGCAGATGTGTTGGTCCTTTGGCTAGTTCCCCCAAGAGAGATGCAGCGTGGCTCAAAGTGATTCCAGGTCCCATCCCTACATGAAGGCAGACAAAGAACTCGTTCAGGCCTTCTCTTCTGAAAGACAGCACACCCTTTATTGGGCAAAACGAGGTCTCAGTAGTTAACCATTTTGTCAGTCACTGTCAAGAGGATATGACTAGATGGATTTAGGTTAAGCATCATTCCGTAGGGCCAGGGAGAGATCTAGCCTCTCTCAAAGTATATGACAGTTGGCATTCTGACATTTGGGAAAAAATAATATTCTTATTTTTCTTTATTGATTATTTTTCTTTATTTGTTTTAATTTTTTGACCACACTGAGAGCTGTGTGGAATCTTAGTTCCCCGACAGGGATCAAGCTGGCGCCCCCTGCAGTGGAAGTGCGGAGTTTTTAACCACTGGAGGGCCAGGGAAGCCCCTCATGTTCTTATTTTTTAAAAAGGGGTTAGAATGGCTTTTGGATAGGTAACTGACTGTGTTTGCCATGATATTTATAGAAAAGTCACAAGCAGAAAGAACAACAGATGAAAACCTTTAGTGCCTCCCTCATAGAATCTGCCAGTTACCGTGTAGAGTGTGGAATGGTGTCTTACAGTTAAGGACTGTTTCCAGATGCTGATAGTGTCATCACTGACACGTGTAAGAGAAAGTACATGTTCTGAAGAATTTCCCTTCTGCAGTGATAGTGATGGTAATAATAGTGGTAGTTGTTGTAGTAGCTGTGGCAAAACTGTTTCTAATTTGAAAAAAAAAAAAAAAAGCATGTCTGCTTAGCATTTTTTTTTTTCTGAGATTTTAGACTTTTAAAAGTTAAATAGAATCCATTTAAATAGAGCAGTTAGATCATTTAATGAAAGTACAGATTACATGTGCTCTTTGTTTTGTTTTTGTTTTCAGTGAATGAGCTCATTCTCAAACAGAAGCAAAGATTTGAGGAAAAGAGGTTCAAATTGGACCACTCAGTGAGTAGCACCGTATGTTTCAGCTTTTTTATTACTATTTTTAATACATTTCATCTTGCTTTGTTCATTGCTATAATAGTAATTGGGTATTCAAGCTTAGCATATTACTGATTTTTCTTAAAGGAGGTCTAGGATTATCCTATTCAATAAACAGCTTTCTTTTGTCTGAATGGTCTAGAATTTACTCTTTTGAAAGGTCTGGTGGGGTAATACTGAGTCAGTTGGCTTGTAACACATTGCATTTAAAGAATTATATGGCAGGATGAAACTGTGGGTGGTCATTTGAGGAAAAAAAAAAGCTTAAAAGACTCTCAATTTAAGAGAATTAACCCCAAATTACTGAAGCAAGTGAACTTAAATTATTACCTTATCAAATACATAGTGGAAAATATGGTTAGACAAGTAATTAAAATCTGGGCACTTGTTTTGAAGGGAATTATACCTTTAGAGAAGATGACTTGACATATCTTGAATTTGCCTTTCATATCACTTAAATTTATTTAAGGGAGAAATAGTGATTAAATTATAATTAGAAGGCATTGGGGAGCCACTAGCTGGGAAGGAATAGGTTGGAACATTATAGTTTATTTTTGATATGTAATAAGCATATTAGAAAATAGCAAACATTTGTTTTTGACTCTCTAAAACAGTTTTGTTAAGTTGGGTTTCTTCTTTGTTTTTAGAATGGCCACAGGTGGCAAATATTTCAGGATTTGTTGGGAACTGACCAAGATAACCTTGATTTGGCCAATGTCAACCTCATGCTGGAGTTACTAGTGCAGAAGAAGAAACAACTGGAAGCAGTAAGTGGCCCCTGAACTTTAAAAAATTTTATTTTAAAAAGATATAGAAACATTTAAAATAATAGGGTAGTGTTAGTCAGTCCGGTTTTATTCAGCAGGAGTCGTCTGCAAGCTACCACTTAATAAGATTTCCCTTTTTCAATTCAAAGAAAGAACAAATTCCTTATAATACAACTTACTTGCAGTGTCCAGTTTTTATTAACAAAAGCTGAGTGTTCAGATCATGAGAAAGTACAGCTTCATTTTAATAGGAAACAATTATTATTGATCTTTTTTCCTTGGAGGAGAATATAGGGATTATTTTAATTTATATAAAATCCTTCCAGCAGGTGTCGGTTAGCAGTAGCAGTAGTCTTACCTAAGGGCATTTAGAAAGATGGGAACTAAAACAAAATTATGTCCTGTTTTCATATAATGGAATCTAAATAAGTAAAAAATTACATTTATTTCAGGTAAATAACTGTAAAACATATACAATGAGAATTTGCGTGTATTAGTTAAGAATTGAGTACGCTCTATTTGAATAAAGACTGTATACGTTAATATAGGCAGATACCCACCCTTAACTACCTTGAACAAAAAGGGGATATAAATTGACAGAATAAGGGAGTGAGAAGCTCACACACATAAAAAGGAAGAGCTTAACAAGCAAGGGTTAGGTAGGAGCCATCACTTCTTTGGTGACTATAAGGAAATGAAATCAGGCATTTGAATGTTGTCAGGAGAGTTTCTGTTTTACTTTTCATGACTGTTTCTTTGGGACAGGTTTGATTTTCTTTTATTGGATTTTTATCCCATGGCAGATAATGTGGTCACCTGTACTTGCAAATTTATGTTTTTNGAAATCAGGCATTTGAATGTTGTCAGGAGAGTTTCTGTTTTACTTTTCATGACTGTTTCTTTGGGACAGGTTTGATTTTCTTTTATTGGATTTTTATCCCATGGCAGATAATGTGGTCACCTGTACTTGCAAATTTATGTTTTTTGATAAAAGAAGAAAAAGAGCCTCTCAACTTGATTTTTAAGAAATTCTGTGGATTGATTCTGATTAACATAGCTTAGATCTGGATGAAACTGAGTAGAATGGGAATCTCTTAGTGGAAGAAAGGAGTACTTGAGGTTGAGCTGANACTCCACATATTTCAGAATCTAAGGAAAAAGGAGGGAAAAGTTCATGGGAAATCAGATGCACAAGTACGCGGCACAAAGTACATCTATCTATACTAGAATCCATCTGGCAGTCATTTAAATCAATCAATATTTCACAACCTTGCAAATAAACCGTGGAAAGGTCAGCAGCTGGAAATCAGTGGAAATTTACAACACACTGAATTAAACAGGTTTTTTTGGAGCTAGCTAGAAACATAAGTGCTTCTTCTACAAGAGACTTGCATTTCTGTGAAACATCACATGCAAAAGGCAGTAATACCCTTCTTAGCACTGNCAACACACTGAATTAAACAGGTTTTTTTGGAGCTAGCTAGAAACATAAGTGCTTCTTCTACAAGAGACTTGCATTTCTGTGAAACATCACATGCAAAAGGCAGTAATACCCTTCTTAGCACTGAACTGTTGGCAGTTGCCCCTTGAGAAGGCAGCTTCCTTTTCCTTCACAGAGACTCTTGTAAGAGGGACCCAAAAAGGTCCCAACAGGTGTGCAGCTGTCATGAATCACTATGAGGGAAGGAGAACAGGCACTCAGAGGGTGCTTCACAATCAACGTGGTCATTAATTCAACAACTCTTCCTGAGTCTCTGAACCAGGGAGAGTGACAGCAGTTGGGGACACAACAGTGAACAAAATAACCTNCTCCACATATTTCAGAATCTAAGGAAAAAGGAGGGAAAAGTTCATGGGAAATCAGATGCACAAGTATGCGGCACAA
Source organism: Raphicerus campestris (assembly GCA_006410735.1). Lineage (NCBI taxonomy): Eukaryota > Metazoa > Chordata > Mammalia > Artiodactyla > Bovidae > Raphicerus > Raphicerus campestris. The sequence continues at coordinate 204,540 of SJYW01033991.1, read as the reverse complement.
AGTACATCTATCTATACTAGAATCCATCTGGCAGTCATTTAAATCAATCAATATTTCACAACCTTGCAAATAAACCGTGGAAAGGTCAGCAGCTGGAAATCAGTGGAAATTTACAACACACTGAATTAAACAGGTTTTTTTGGAGCTAGCTAGAAACATAAGTGCTTCTTCTACAAGAGACTTGCATTTCTGTGAAACATCACATGCAAAAGGCAGTAATACCCTTCTTAGCACTGAACTGTTGGCAGTTGCCCCTTGAGAAGGCAGCTTCCTTTTCCTTCACAGAGACTCTTGTAAGAGGGACCCAAAAAGGTCCCAACAGGTGTGCAGCTGTCATGAATCACTATGAGGGAAGGAGAACAGGCACTCAGAGGGTGCTTCACAATCAACGTGGTCATTAATTCAACAACTCTTCCTGAGTCTCTGAACCAGGGAGAGTGACAGCAGTTGGGGACACAACAGTGAACAAAATAACCTGGTTGCTGCCTTCATTGAATTTATACACTGGTGAGAAGAAAGATATTAAGCATGTAATAACATGGGCTGCTGAGGTTGAAGCCCAGCTATGAGAAATAAGCTGCAGTGGGCGCATCAGACCCCCTAGAGAGGACTCTACATTGCATGCCTCCACCGGCTAGGGGCTTTCTGTCTACATTATCTTGGTGAAGCTTCATAAGAATCCCTGAAAATTAATATCCACTTTATCCACTAATAAATCCTTTGAAATGAAAACCCCCAAGAATAAGATGCCCAAGTTGGCAGAGCCAGTTAAATGAAAAGATGATATTAAAACTCTAATTCTGCCTGACTCCAAAGAGGGGAGAAAAAGCACATTTTATAGCTTTCTCACTGTTTAATCTCCTGTATATAAGTAATATAGGGAATTTGAGTATGAGACATTTGAAATGTTACAGAATTCCCAAGAGTCAGGTCTAGATGCCTGTTTTTTAAATAAGGCATTTGTTTTATCATTTGGGGGATCTATTAAAATATGATTTAAAAAACTGCTATTTTCTTTTTTTTAAATTTTGACTGGGGTATAGTTGATTTATAATGTTGTGTTAGTTTCAGGTGTACAGAAAAGTAAATCTGTTATACCCACATTTTTTAAGATTCTTTTCCCATATAAGTCATTTCAAAGTATTGAGTAGAGTCCCCTGTGCTATACAGTAGTCATTAGTTGTCTATTTTATAAGCAGTTGTATATGTGTCAATCCCAATCTTCTAATCTACCCTTCCTCGACTGTTATTTGCTAAATTATCATCATTCAGAAGCCATCCTCAGCTTTTCTGTCCTACTATGCAGAACTGCCCAAATACATTAAGTCTTTATTCTCCCTAAGTCTTATCTGAGTCTTATCCTGATTAGTAATGTTCTTGAAATCTTGTGCTGGTTCATCTTTCCATTACAGACTAAAATAAATACCTAGCTATTAGAAGAATGTCTACCTCCTAAAAATCATCGGATGATGGTTCACAAGTTACAGAGGTAAGAACATCCCAGTAGAGCTTCATCTACCACACTTTGCCTGTGATTTCATGTTTTTATCCTGGTCGACTCACATAGCCTCTATTTCCATAACAGGACTTGAGGTTGGGGAAAATATATGGCTTGGAGGGGTCACTTCCCCTTCCATTCCCAACACAAGGGTCCAGACCTCCCAGGTGGCTCAGCTATATAGTCTGTCTTCATGAATCAGGCTTCCTAACAGCACTTTGGGTTATAAGTTCTAGTAAGTACTTTGTGCAAAATGTCCTTTAAAACCATATAAATAAATGGTTATTATTTACAGTCATGAACCATAGTACATATATACAATGGAATACTATGCAATAGATTATGAAATATAAAGTAGATCCATAGATACCAATAGGGAAAGACATCTCATATGTATGTACTACCAGTGGAAAAAACAAGGTGACAAGCAGGATGTTCCCTGTTACAAAAAAAGGTGGGATTATATAAATATGCTTAATTATATGTGAAACAATTCTAGATGAATACATGAAACTGAACAGTGAGTGGTGCTGGGGGTCAGAGTCTGCTTTTCATTTCCTATCCTTGCATGGTATTTGGATATTTTCTTCAAATATGAACTATTCTTAAAGAATAATTTTAAAATAGTTTAAAAACACACTGACCCTTCTACTGACCAATGTACAGTAAGTAAATCTCAACACTTTGATCCCTGTGGATATGGCTGTATGCAGTATGAGAAAGGCTTTCTACTTTACCACAGAATTCCTGCTTTTCTTCAAAAACAGTAAAATTATGAGCAGGATTTCTCAGTCTCAGCACTACTGGCATTTTTGGCTGCATAGTGCTTTGAGTGGGGAAGGGGCTATTCCGTACAGGGTAGCATCCCTGGAACCAGCAGCAGTATCCAGACCTCTACCCATTAGAAGTCATCATCCCTCCTGCCTGCCAACCAAAGATGTCTCCAGACAGTGCTGAATGTCTGCCTCTGATTGGGAATCCCTGCTCTAGGGCTCCAGTATGAAGGGGAAAGATAACATAAAAAATAAAAATAAAAAATAGAAGATTTCAGAGGCAGGCATGCATATGGGCTATTAGCTTAAAGAGAAAGAAAGCACAGGAAGGTCTTGAACCTCAGGGAGGGTGCAGTATCTGAAGAGTGCCTCATCTTCTTGGAAATCCTGGACCTTGGAAACCACTTTCTCACTTGGCACATATTCTGATTTTGCGATGGTGACATCTCTCATCATGAACAATCCCAGTGGTTTCACCTCCTTTCCCTCCTTTCTGAAGATTCTTTCAAATTCATCCCTAGAAAATTCATTGGTAAATGATGTCAGTACCACAGGCACTAAGCACCTGCCTGGACTTCCACTTGTTCTGTGGAAAGACTCGAAGACTTGGGAGTGGTTTCTCTGCACAAAGTGGTCCTCAAGCCCCACGTCGAATAGTTCTGATGACAGGAAGGAGAAAATGGCCAACTCAGAAGTGTCTGCCTCCAAACTGTGGAGTTGAAATTTGCTACCAGAATTCGAATATTCCTTAGTTTAGTGGCCCATTGAGGAAATATTTGTGATTTGGTTTCATCAGAACAAAATAGCAAACACTTCCCTAGTATCACCATGCACCAGGCCCTGTTCAAAGAACTCTGTCTCTACTTTATCTGTTTAGTCCTAAAAAACATTCTAGGACATAAGTACTGTTATTTTTCCCATTCTTCAGATATAGAAACAGGCATGGAAAAGTTAAGGAAACTGCCCTATACCTACAACATTAACTAAAGAGACTGAGATTAAAGCCAGACACTCTGGCTCAAACCCAGGTTCTAACAAGCCACTTTCTAACAAATCTGATCCCTGAAAAATGTCTGAACACAAACAAGGTAATCCTACCCATAGTCCCATTTCACACACAGAATACACATTCCTGTTATATAATAAAGTGTTACTTAGCACCTAAAGCATTGAATATCAGCATCAGACACCAAATTTTTAATGACAAGAAATCCATTTTCTTCGTAGAATTTTCTCTGTTCTGGGCTTAGAACATTATTCTCCTGAGTATATCTAAAGGAGGGAAAAAATCTCAAATAAGTCCATAACCCAACATTATATATCAAGAACCTGAGAAATGTTTGTACTCTTCCACCAAGCGTTTCTAAGACTTTAAGGAAATAATCTGAATTTTTTTTTAAGTTTAAAATCTAAAACAGGGGGTAGTCCTAAGATGGTGGAAGAATAGGAGGGGGAGACCACTTTCTCCCCCACAAATTCATCAAAAGAACATCTGAACGCTGAGTAAATTCCACAAAACAACTTCTGGATGCTGGCAGAGGACATCAGGCACCCAGAAAAGCAGCTCATTGTCTTTGAAAGGAAGTAGGAAAAAATGTAAAAGATAAAAAGAGAGACAAAAGATGTAGGGATGGAGATCCATCCCGGGAAAGGAGTCATAAAAAAGAAGTTTCCAAACACCAGGAAACACTCTCACTGCCGAGTCTGTGGCAAGCCTTGGAACCTCAGAGAACAATATAACTGGGAGGAAAAATAAATAATTAAACCCCACAGATTACATGCCCAAGGGTAACTCCCAGCGGAGAAGCAGCAGAGATGACCACATCTGCCACTAGTAAGAAGGGGCTGGGCAGGGAGGCGCCGGCTGCATTGCTTAGAGTACGGACCAGGCCTGAGTGCCCCGAGGGCAATCTGAGGAAACTAACTTGAGATAGCAAACCAAATTGTGGGATAGCTATCCCAGGAAAAGCCCTAACCTAAGACACTGCCAGGGCCACTCACAGAACAAAGGACTGAGCAGAGCTAGCCAGCTGTGGGCCAGCCCATCCCCTACCAGAGACAGGCAGGTGAGGACAGCCAGAGCTGGAAGGGGGCAATTGTGGCCCCAGAGAGGCATCATCTACCAAACTGCAAGCAAGCTTCGTTGCTAACGAAGACTTCCTGGAATTCTGGATGGTTGACATCCGCCAGGAAGGTTGCAGCCAGAGATCAGCTCCCCCAGAAGAGACACATGGCACACTTGAGAAGGCACGCCAGTTGTACACCCAGAAAACTGAGCAGCAGGGACAGGGGAGGCGATAAGTCAAAGCCACCAACTGGGGGCAACAGCACTCGCCAAGCACCTGGTCACCTGAGCTGCTTGGACCTGGGAAGGGCACAAAACGCAGACCCAACAGAGTCTCCACCTATGTGGAGTACCCGAGTACCTGAACCTGAGTGGCTTAGACCCAGGAAATGCATACAACCCAGGGCTGGCCTCAGACAGTTCCCGGCAGAGCAACCTAGAGCTCAAGCAGTGTAGACAGGGAAAGCACATACGCCGTGAGCAGGGGCAAACCCAGTGTGGCCGAAACACTGCGAGCACACACCAGTGTTACTTGTTTGCAGTGTTCCTCCCTCCCCACAGCACGACTGAACAAGTGAGCCTTAAAAAGTGTCCACCACCGCCCCTTTGTGACAGGGCGGAAATTAGACACTGAGGAGACCAGCAAACAGAAGAAGCTAAAACAACACACAGAGGGAATGGCCTCGGAAGTGACAGGTGCAATAGATTAAAACCCTGTAATTAGCACCAACTACATAGGAAGGGACCTATAGATCTTGAGAAGTTTAAGCTGGATCAAGGAACTATCTGAAAATGAACTGACCCCACACTGTCCACAACAACACCAGAGAAAGTCCTAGACATATTTTTACTATTATCATTTTTTAAATTAAAAAAATTTTTTATCTTTTTAAGTCCTCTACTGCTCCTTTAATTTTCCTTTTATAACCTATTACTTTGCAAAAAAAAGACACTATTTTTTAAAGCAAACTTTATATATATATTTTATATATATATATAATTTTGTGACTTTGTTTTTTTCTTTAATATTGTATTTTTGAGAAGCCAACCTCTACTCTAGATTTTTAATCTTTGCTTTTTGGTATTTGTTTTAAATTTTGTACCTTTAAGAACCCAATATTCAGTACCCATTTTTACTTGGGAGTGAGATTACTGGCTTGACTTCTCTCTCCTCCTTTGGACCTCTCCTTTTTCTCCACCAGGTGGCCTCTATCTCCTCCATCACCCTTCTCTTCTCTACCCAACTCTGTGAATCTCTTGGGGTGTTCCAGACTGTGGAGAACACTTAAGGAACTGATTACTAGCTGGATCTGTCTCTCTCCTTTTGATTCCCTCCTTTATCCTCCTGGCCACCTCTGTCTCCTTCCTCCCTCTCCTCTTCTCTGTATAACTCCATGAACATCTCTGAGTGGTCCAGACTGTGGAGCACACATAAGGAAGTGATTACTGGCTAGCTTTCTCTCTCCCCTTTTGATTCCTCCTCTTCTCCTCCTGGTCACCTCTATCTCCCTTCTCCCTCTTCTCTTCCCCATGTAACTCTGTGTACCTCTCTGGGTGTCCCTCACTGTGGAGAAACTTTTCATCATTAAACTAGATGTTT
>SJYW01033991.1:167895-179289 GCA_006410735.1 Raphicerus campestris | reverse complement strand
TCACCATCTGCAGTGATTTTGGAGCCCCAAATAAAGTCTGACATTGTTTCCACTGTTTCCCCATCTAATTGCCATGAAGTGATGGGACCGGATGCTGTGATCTTAGTTTTCTGAACATTGAGCTTTAAGCCAGCTTTTTCACTCTCCTCTTTCACTTTCATCAAGAGGCTCTTTAGTTCTTCTTCACTTTCTGCAATAAGGGTGGTGTCATCTGCACTTTTGAGGTTATTGATATTTCTCCCGGCAGTCTTGATTCCAGCTTGTGCTTCATCCAGCCCAACGTTTCTCACTATGTACTCTGCATATAAGTTAAATAAGCAAGGTGACAATATACAGCCTTGACATACTCCTTTTCCTATTTGGAACCAGTCTGTTGTTCCATGTCCAGTTCTAACTATTGCTTCCTGACCTGCATACAGGTTTCTCAAGGGGCAGGTCAGGTGGTCTGGTATTCCCATCTCTTGAAGGATGTTCCACAGTTTATTGTGATGCAAACAAAGGCTTTGGCATAGTCAATAAAGCAGAAATAAATGTTTTTCTGGAACTCTCTTGCTTTTTTGATGATCCAGCAGATGTTGGCAATTTGATCTCTGGTTTCTCTGCCTTTTCTAAAACCAGCTTGAACATCTGGAAGTTCACAGATTATGTACTGCTGAAGCCTGGCTTGCATAATTTTGAGCATTAATTTACTAGCATGTGAGATGAGTGCAACTGTGGGATAGTTTGAGCATTCCTTGGCATTGCCTTTGTTTGGGATTGGAATGAAAACTGACCTTTTCCAATCTGTTGGCGACTGCTGAGTTTTCCACATTTGCTGGCATATTGAGTACAGCACTTTCACAGCATCATCTTTTAGGATTTGAAATAGCTCAACTCTACTAGCTTTGTTCGTAGTGATACTTGCTAAGGCCCACTTGACTTCACTTCACATTCCAGGATGTCTGGCTCTGGGTGAGTGATGACAGCGTCGTGATTATCTGGGTCGTGAAGATCTTTACTGTACAGTTCTTCTGTGTATTCTTGCCACCTCTTCTTAATATCTTCTGCTTCTGTTAGGTCCCTACCATTTCTGTCCTTTATTGAGCCCATCTTTGCATGCAATGTTCCCTTGATACCTGTAATTTTCTTGAAGAGATCTCTAGGCTTTTGTATTCTATTATTTTCCTCTATTTCTTTGCATTGATCACTGAGGAAGGCTTTCTTATCTCTCCTTGCTATTCTTTGGAACTCTTACTCAGATTTTTTTTTTTTCCTTGCTGCATCAGTTATTGATGTGTGCTAAGTCCTTTTAGTTGTGTCCAACTCTGCAACCCTGTGGACTGTAGCCCACTAGGTTCCTGTCAGTGGGATTCTCCAGACAATAATACTGGAGTGGGTTGCCAGGGATCTGTTAAAACTATTTTTGATTATTTTTCATTGGTTTCTCTGATTCTTGCACCATGTATTTAGGATTGTGGTGTTTTCTGGATGAACCATCCTCTGTGTCACTATGAGTTGTATACATTTAATGCTGGAAACAGACCTTGTTCTGAAGTCTGTTTTTCTATTTTATGTTATTGATAATATAGCTTAAGTAATTTAGTTATGACTAGCATTTCTATGGTATATTCTTCTGTATCTTTGTACTTCCATTTTATTGTTGCCTTTATATTTTAAAAATGTGTCTCTTTAGATATATAGAGCAATCTTTTGGCCTCTGTGGGAGACGACGAGGGTGGGATGATTTGGGAGAATAGCATTGAAACATGTATATTACCATATGTGAAACGAAATGCCAGTCCAGGTTCGATGCAGGATACAGGACGCTTGGGGCTGGTGCACTGGCATGACCCAGAGGAATGGGATAGGGAGGGAGGTGAGGGGGGGGTTCAGGGTGAGGAACACATGTACACCCGTGGTGGATTCATGTCAGTGTATGGCAAAAACCAATACAATTGCAAAGTAATTGGCCTCCAATTAAAATAAATATATATTAAAAAATAAAGGTTTTTTGTATAGTTAAAAAAAATAAAAAGTGTGTGTCTTAACTGTATGTAGTTGAATTTTTAATGATATCTAATAAGCTCATTAATTCAAATGCTTCAGTTCATTTACATGTAACACAGTCACTGGCGTGGTTGGGTCTGAGCTCACCGCATCTGTGTTTGTTTTCTGGTTTTCCATATAGTCCTTATTTCCTGTTTCTTCTTTCTTCCTCTCTTGAGAGAGCATTGTATTTCCAGGATTTCATTTTAGCATATTATTGTCTGTATTTTTTGCATGGTGCTTATAATTATTATATTTCTAATGGTTTCTCTAAAGATTACAGAATTCCTCTTTTACTTTTCACAATCAACCTTGAGTTTATAGTATAACAGTTCCAGGACATTGTTATTCAAACCAGCATTAAATATCCAGTTGATCTTTAAGCAANGTGTATAAGAGACAGCTGCACATCTGAGGTTATTGATATTTCTCCCGGCAGTCTTGATTCCAGCTTGTGCTTCATCCAGCCCAGCGTTTCTCACTATGTACTCTGCATATAAGTTAAATAAGCACGGTGACAATATACAGCCTTGACATACTCCTTTTCCTATTTGGAACCAGTCTGTTGTTCCATGTCCAGTTCTAACTATTGCTTCCTGACCTGCATACAGGTTTCTCAAGGGGCAGGTCAGGTGGTCTGGTATTCCCATCTCTTGAAGGATGTTCCACAGTTTATTGTGATGCAAACAAAGGCTTTGGCATAGTCAATAAAGCAGAAATAAATGTTTTTCTGGAACTCTCTTGCTTTTTTGATGATCCAGCAGATGTTGGCAATTTGATCTCTGGTTTCTCTGCCTTTTCTAAAACCAGCTTGAACATCTGGAAGTTCACAGATTATGTACTGCTGAAGCCTGGCTTGCATAATTTTGAGCATTAATTTACTAGCATGTGAGATGAGTGCAACTGTGGGATAGTTTGAGCATTCCTTGGCATTGCCTTTGTTTGGGATTGGAATGAAAACTGACCTTTTCCAATCTGTTGGCGACTGCTGAGTTTTCCACATTTGCTGGCATATTGAGTACAGCACTTTCACAGCATCATCTTTTAGGATTTGAAATAGCTCAACTCTACTAGCTTTGTTCGTAGTGATACTTGCTAAGGCCCACTTGACTTCACTTCACATTCCAGGATGTCTGGCTCTGGGTGAGTGATGACAGCGTCGTGATTATCTGGGTCGTGAAGATCTTTACTGTACAGTTCTTCTGTGTATTCTTGCCACCTCTTCTTAATATCTTCTGCTTCTGTTAGGTCCCTACCATTTCTGTCCTTTATTGAGCCCATCTTTGCATGCAATGTTCCCTTGATACCTGTAATTTTCTTGAAGAGATCTCTAGGCTTTTGTATTCTATTATTTTCCTCTATTTCTTTGCATTGATCACTGAGGAAGGCTTTCTTATCTCTCCTTGCTATTCTTTGGAACTCTTACTCAGATTTTTTTTTTTTCCTTGCTGCATCAGTTATTGATGTGTGCTAAGTCCTTTTAGTTGTGTCCAACTCTGCAACCCTGTGGACTGTAGCCCACTAGGTTCCTGTCAGTGGGATTCTCCAGACAATAATACTGGAGTGGGTTGCCAGGGATCTGTTAAAACTATTTTTGATTATTTTTCATTGGTTTCTCTGATTCTTGCACCATGTATTTAGGATTGTGGTGTTTTCTGGATGAACCATCCTCTGTGTCACTATGAGTTGTATACATTTAATGCTGGAAACAGACCTTGTTCTGAAGTCTGTTTTTCTATTTTATGTTATTGATAATATAGCTTAAGTAATTTAGTTATGACTAGCATTTCTATGGTATATTCTTCTGTATCTTTGTACTTCCATTTTATTGTTGCCTTTATATTTTAAAAATGTGTCTCTTTAGATATATAGAGCAATCTTTTGGCCTCTGTGGGAGACGACGAGGGTGGGATGATTTGGGAGAATAGCATTGAAACATGTATATTACCATATGTGAAACGAAATGCCAGTCCAGGTTCGATGCAGGATACAGGACGCTTGGGGCTGGTGCACTGGCATGACCCAGAGGAATGGGATAGGGAGGGAGGTGAGGGGGGGGTTCAGGGTGAGGAACACATGTACACCCGTGGTGGATTCATGTCAGTGTATGGCAAAAACCAATACAATTGCAAAGTAATTGGCCTCCAATTAAAATAAATATATATTAAAAAATAAAGGTTTTTTGTATAGTTAAAAAAAATAAAAAGTGTGTGTCTTAACTGTATGTAGTTGAATTTTTAATGATATCTAATAAGCTCATTAATTCAAATGCTTCAGTTCATTTACATGTAACACAGTCACTGGCGTGGTTGGGTCTGAGCTCACCGCATCTGTGTTTGTTTTCTGGTTTTCCATATAGTCCTTATTTCCTGTTTCTTCTTTCTTCCTCTCTTGAGAGAGCATTGTATTTCCAGGATTTCATTTTAGCATATTATTGTCTGTATTTTTTGCATGGTGCTTATAATTATTATATTTCTAATGGTTTCTCTAAAGATTACAGAATTCCTCTTTTACTTTTCACAATCAACCTTGAGTTTATAGTATAACAGTTCCAGGACATTGTTATTCAAACCAGCATTAAATATCCAGTTGATCTTTAAGCAGTGCAGCAAGTAGACATGCTGACTCTTGTGAATTTGAAAATCTGAATCTAACTTTATAATCTGCCCTCCATATCCACAATTCACCATCTGTATTCAGCCTACTGTGAATCATGTAGTACTATAGTCTGTATTTATTGAAAAAATGCTGTGTATAAGTGCACCCGTGCAGTTCTAACCTGTGTTGTTTAAGGGTCAACTATATACTATTTTCTGGAAAATGAAAGATCTTACAGTATTTCAGTTTACCAAGCTCTTGCCTTTTGTGATTCAAATTATCAATGTTATAAACTCCACCTATGTTTGCTTTGAAAAGCCACTAGTCTTTTGAAGATATGTTGCAAAAAAGGATAGAAAAGGACCCTTTTGAACCAGTGTATTTACCCTTTGGTTATTTTCTCTTGTAGACCTGAGGTTCCATCTGAGTCATTTCCCTTTTGTCTGTCTGATTTCTTTTCTGTTTCTTGTGGAGCTGACAGGTTTGATCCTCATAGAAGTCTCGTTTTTTGCTTTTCTTTTAGCACCTTATTGATATATTTTCATTTTCTGTTTGCTTCTTTGATTCTGATGAAGTTTTTAGTCATTCTTACTGTTCTTCCCCTTAAGACAGTATATCCTTTATAGCTGCTCTTAAGATGTTCTTTTTGACATTGGTTTTCAGTAGTTTGACTATGGTATTCCTAGGTTTCATTTAAAAAATATTTATTCTGCTTGTGTTTCACAGAACAAGAGGATCTGTTTGTTGAACATGTGAACATTATTCAGCCCTGTGCTCTCTGCTTTTCCTTAGGGTTCCAATCGTATGTTTTATTTTTCATATTATCCCACGTTTTTCTCGTGCTTCTTTTTTTTTTTTTTTGACCTGTCTTTGAATTTGTTATTTCTTTCCTCTGCTCTGTCCATCTGTTCCTAACTTTATCTGAAGTCATTTTGTTTTAATTTTTTTTATTTCAGACTGTATTCTTCATTTCTAGGATTTGCACTTTGATTTTTCAGTTCTTTTCTAATTGTTTTTTCACTCATGTCCATTTTTTCTTTTAATTCTTTAATAATATATAGAAATATTTTAAAGCCTTTTTTTTCTTTTTTTGCTCATCCCAGCGTGTGAGTCTTCCGTGAATTTTGTTCTTTTAGCCTGTTTATTTCTCTTGACTTTGCTACTTCATGTCTTGTAATTTTAAAATTATGTCTTAGGTGTTCTATATTCAAGAGCAGTATAGATAGACTAAAGTGGCTAATACTTTTTTCCTGAATGGTCTTGTCTTTCCCTTTGTCAGGCAGCAAGGATAAGAGGTTGGCCTCTTTGGCGTGATGAGGAATTTAGCTAGGGTGGAGCTCATTTGCTGTTTGAGCCAGTCTCAGTTCATTGGAAGTGGCGTGGGGAGCTCCTGCCCGCCTAGCGGTTGGGACTCCGCTTTCACTGCCAGGGGCTGAGTAGGCCTTGGTCTGGGCACTAGGATCCTGCAAGCCACAGTGGGCGTGCTTTTCTGTAGTATGTATAACACCTCAGTGACGCTTCGCATTTTGACTGGCTACTAAGGGCTACTCTCTAGCTGTGGTCTGAGGGCTTCTCCTTACGGTGACCTCTCTCGTCATGGAGATGGGCTCTATGGTGTGTGGGTTCAGCGGTTGTGGCTCCCAGGCTCTAAGCCCAGGCTCAGTAGCTGTGACTGTCAGGCTTAGTGGCTCCATGGCAGGCGGGATCTTCCTGGACCAGGGATTGAACCCCTGTCTCCTGCACTGGGAGGCGGATTCTTTACCACTGAGCGACTGGGGAAGCCCGTAATGGCTTGCTTTTAAAAATGCCAATTAGCAAGTAAGAAACTGACAAAATAGAAATGAGACTAACTTAAATGGATGAATAAAGTTGCTTCATACTGATTATACTGTGGTGTTAAAGAAGACTTTGAACTCAAAGTTGTATTTTAAAAGAACAATTATAATTTTCTATTATAGGAATCACATGCAGCCCAGCTACAGATCCTTATGGAATTCCTCAAGGTTGCAAGAAGAAATAAGAGAGAGGTATATTATTTTGTGTGTTTTACATAATGTTTCTTTACTGTTGTTGATTCTTGTCTTATTTTTGTGAAAGCACTTCAGGCTTAAGTTTTTATTTAAACATTTGAAAGCATTTGAGTTTACAGGAGTTGTGTGTGTGTGTGTGTGTGTGTGTGTGTGTGTTTAAGCTTTGTTATTTAACTTCTTTTACCTTTGCAACTTGATATGTTAAAAATCCCTTTTTAGAGATGAGTTAAAACGTTTTCTGTAGATTTGAAAATAATGACATTACCTCAAAGCTATAAAGAATAGCTACAAAGAATGAAAGTTAGGCTCAAATGACAGTTAGGCTCAAGCTTTCGCCCTGAAAAAGAAAACATAGGAGTTACAGTTTCCTATGATTAAAGTGCATGCTGGAGAGGAAAAATAAGTAAAAATATAGCTACCTATTTAGAACTTGTAAAGTGTAAGCCATGCATGATAACTAAAAAAATAGCTTTTTATTAACAATTTTATAACCATAGTGTGCTAACTAAGCATTTAAACATGTCAAAGTCATTTCACAGTAGTATAAAATATGGGAAAACCAAAGATAAAATCCTATATTGTCAGTAGCATGCTAAAATAACTTTGAAAACTCTTTTATATTTAAATTCCTAACTGACTCAGATCTTACATTTTTACTTTCAATTATCTAATTAGGTCATTTTCACTCAAAAAAATATAACCATGTATTTTAGGCTTCAGGCAGTCTTTATTATTTTTGAAAGTAAAAAGATGAGAACTTATTTTGATAACTATGCATTGCCAGAACTTTATATTATCTTAGTTGGATATTTCCACTTTTTTTTGACTATTCATGATGTCTATTTTTAGCTTTTTTTAAACTTTGTTCAGATTGGATTTTTCCATGTTATGCTTCTGTTTATAGCTAAATTTTGTTCACATGGTTTATGATTGTATTTTCCTTTAACTTTTGCTGAGGTAGCAGTTGTGATTTTAATATGTTTTAATAGCTATTAAAATTATTTTCATTATGAATTGAAGATTTATATATACTTAAATGACTTTTTTTTTGGTGGGTAGTTTATCTTCAACTTCAATTTAAGAATAACCTGAGGATCTTCTTGGAATCTAAGTTCTGATGAAGAGGGTGTGTGTTGGAGCCTAAAAATCTGCATTTCTAAGGCAATGGCACCCCACTCTAGTACTCTTGCCTGGAAAATCCCATGGACAGAGGAGCCTGGAAGGCTGTAGTCCATGGGGTCCTGAGGGTCGGACACGACTGAGCGACTTCACTTTGACTTTTCACTTTCATGCATTGGAGAAGGAAATGGCAACCCACTCCAGTGTTCTTGCCTGGAGAATCCCAGGAACGGAGGAGCCTGGTGGGCTGCCGTCTATGGGGTCTCACAGAGTCGGACACGACTGAAGCAACTTAGCAGGAGCCAGATGATGATGCTCTTGGTCCTTGAACCATAGTTTAAGTAATAAAGCTGAACATTTTATGACATATGGAAGCAAAATTATTAATTCAGTACCCAACCATCATTGCTATAGCAAATTCTTTGGAAAAGTGATAGTTTTTTCTGTTTCCTACATACTTTCTCCCCTCCTAAAACAACATCAGATTGTTTTGCAGTAGTTTTATTGAATGAAATTAAGACATAGGAAATTACTTGATAATCAATTAAGTGAACAGTCCAAACATAAAGATAACAGGGGATTAAATGAAATGGCTGATTATTATCTATGATCTGAAATATTAAGGTTTTCTTTTCTCTCTGAGATTTTTCACACTTTTCTAGAATGTCTTAATGTTTGCTACATATTTAGATTTAAAATCGTTTCAGGCAAGAAGCATATAGCATATAACTATAAAATAAAACAGATTGACCAGGGATTCAGTTACTGCTTTTGATATTTTTTTTTNAAAGTGAAAAATCAGGCACTGTAACCTAAAAAGAAATAGTCTTCAAGTAAATTGGAAATATGATTGTAAAACCAGATGTCCACACACCTTCATTTTGGTCTCTGCTAAGCTCTTTTAAAATATTCCCAATCATAAACCACCTTCCTCTCATCCCTCTGCCGTTCACCTCCACTGACGGCGTATGCTCTTCTCTACATCCTAATTCTCTGACCTGATGAGATGGTGCCACCTCTTCTCAGACACATCCTGTGCTCCTCACAAGCAGCTCTCCTTCCTATTTGTAAACTTATCATGTTCTTTCTGACTGTTCTTCAGAAACCCAAATTGGGCAATTGTTGTTTAATATTTTATACTCTGTAAAGGTGGAAAGTATTTGGGGGACATATATTAAGCATTTGGAATGATGTTAAACACTAAGACACAATGAAAGATTGAACATGTTAGGTAGTAATTTGCCTTTGGTATTTTCTCACTCTAGTTGGGGAAATAAAACATGAAAAGTAAATAAGAATAAATTTATAATTTGTAATTAAAGATAATAAAAGAAAGGTTCTCAAAAGGCTGCACAGAGTAATCTCTTCAAATAATTAGGGAATAATTGTTAGGACAGTTGAGATGAATACAGCTGGTAAGTAGGCTGGGAAGAGAATATTCTAGTGCATGCCATATTACAAGTGCAAGTAATGACACAGATGACAGAAAAGGACCATAAGGAGTAAAATTTTTACTAAAGAGAATATTTAAGAAGGAGGTTGGGGAGATGCCAGAAGCCATGCAGTGGGGAGAAGGCAGGATTCAAATTATTCAGAACCATGAGCAACAAGCCAAATCATCTCACCTTCATCTGGGAAACAATTAAGAGCTATGAAAGATTTTGGAAATGGATAGTAATGGATCCACTTATCTAGTGATAGTGTAAAGGATGGTTTGGGTTGCAGAAAACTAGCAGTAAGACAAATCAAGAGGCTATTACAGTAGGTTCTAGTGTGCAGTGATAATTTACAGAATCAACAGAGAAGCAATGGGAAGAGAGAGATGAGCTATCTTGAAGAACTAATAGGTACTAATTTCATTTATTCACTAAGAAAGAAGAAAAAAGGGAGTCAGAAATGATCCTAGAGTTCTTTTGAGTTGAGAAGATGATAGAGCTCTTTTTTAAGGCAATGGCACCCCCACTCCAGTACTCTTGCCTGGAAAATCCCATGGACGGAGGAGCCTGGTAGGCTGCAGTCCATGGGGTCGCGAAGAGTCGGACACGACTGAGCGACTTCACTTTGACTTTTCACTTTCATGCATTGGAGAAGGAAATGGCAACCCACTCCAGTGTTCTTGCCTGGAGAATCCCAGGAACGGAGGAGCCTGGTGGGCTGCCGTCTATGGGGTCTCACAGAGTCGGACACGACTGAAGCGACTTAGCAGGAGCCAGATGATGATGCTCTTGGTCCTTGAACCATAGTTTAAGTAATAAAGCTGAACATTTTATGACATATGGAAGCAAAATTATTAATTCAGTACCCAACCATCATTGCTATAGCAAATTCTTTGGAAAAGTGATAGTTTTTTCTGTTTCCTACATACTTTCTCCCCTCCTAAAACAACATCAGATTGTTTTGCAGTAGTTTTATTGAATGAAATTAAGACATAGGAAATTACTTGATAATCAATTAAGTGAACAGTCCAAACATAAAGATAACAGGGGATTAAATGAAATGGCTGATTATTATCTATGATCTGAAATATTAAGGTTTTCTTTTCTCTCTGAGATTTTTCACACTTTTCTAGAATGTCTTAATGTTTGCTACATATTTAGATTTAAAATCGTTTCAGGCAAGAAGCATATAGCATATAACTATAAAATAAAACAGATTGACCAGGGATTCAGTTACTGCTTTTGATATTTTTTTTTTCCTCAAGATTAGCTTTCAGACTCTGGAAATAAGCTTTGTGATTTTATGCAGAACTTCTAATAGGGCAGTTGAATCTACTTTTCAGAGTTAACTTACTTGTTCAAGTGTCACATATTGCTTTTAGAATTGTAGATTTAATTTTTACTTTTTATTTTTTTTCTATTGACTCTCTTTTGAGTATTAAGAGAAGGGAATGTGCAAGGCACAGACTAGGCATTTTCATTAATTATTTATTTCTGTGTAACAAGTTATCCTCAAAATGAATGGCTTAAAAAAAGCAAACATTTACTATCTAGTGTTAGGAATCCTGGTGTAGAATAACTGAGTGCCTTGGCTCAGGCTTTCTTACCAAGAGAAGCAATCCAGGTGTTGGCTAGGGCAGCAGTTATCTTAAGGTTCTCCGGGGATAGGAATGCATCCAAATTAACTCATTGGCTGTTGGGAAGAGATACCAAATTCTTACCACATGGGCTTCTCCATAGGATAACTTACACCATGGCAGCTGACTTCCTCAGAGTGAGAAAGTAAGAAAATGAGAGAGTTTTATAGATGGCAGTCACATGCTTTCTATAGCTTAATCTTAAAACTTAAATCTCAACAAATGTTTTGTTTTTTCTATTAGAAGCAAATTTTGGGGTCCAGCCCACACAAATAGGAAATTACACAGGTTATGGATTCTGAGGTGGGACTCTGGAGGCTGTCTTAGAGCCAGCCTACCACAGCACTTAACACTTACATGTTTTTAAATGAACATGCTATTCTTTGTTCAAAGATAGATTGAACAAGAGGGCTCCAGTTTCTATGTGAAAGCCAGTCTCCTTGGTACAGATTTGTACCAGCATTTGAACAATTTTTCCTATATTTCATTCAGTTTAATTTTAAAATATACTTTTGGACACTGCATTCTCCTTTGCCTACCTGTGTCTCT
>SJYW01033991.1:136894-157716 GCA_006410735.1 Raphicerus campestris | reverse complement strand
AAAAACTCAATCAACTTTGCACCTAGGGTGATCAACTGTCCTGATTTGCCCAGGAGTGTTGTAGTTTTATCACTGAATGTTCTGCATTCTAGATAAGTAGGACAGTTGTTTGCCCTCTTTGATTCCCTTATTGTATCTATATTCATTAATAAGGTGGTTCTTTAACTTTTTATACACTGATCTTGTCCGGTTTTGTTATAAAGTTGGTTTTATCAAATTGGTTGGAGAATGTATCCTCTTTTTCTGTTTTCTGGAAGAATTTGTATAATCTAGGATGAATATCTTAGCTGAATGTTTAAGGGTTTTGCTGGAAAAGCTATATGGACCTGTTGTTTGCAGAAACTTTGTTGTTTCATTTACTGCTTATTCAGATTTTTGTTTTAGATATCATTTTTGACACATTATATTTTTTCTAAGAGTTGTCTGTTTCTTCTTAGTTTTCAAATTTTTTAGTATTAGATTGGTCTTAATACTAGGCTTTTAATACTGCTAGAGTTTTTAGTGATGTCTTTCATTCCTAACTCTGCTTATTGGTGCTCTACATTTTTCTGTTTGTTTTGATCAGGTCATGTCAGGATTCAAGGTTGTATCAGTTTTATGAGTTTTATCCAGGAACCAGCTTTTTGACTTTGTTTATGTTCTCTATTTTATTTTTGTTTTCCATTTTCTAATTACCCTCCTTATAATTACATTGTCCATCCTTCTACTTTTTTGGGTTTTATTTTGTAGTTTCTCTTCTAATTTGTTAACTTGGATATACATATTAGTAGGCAGACTTTTATTTTTAATAATATACACATTTCAGGCCATAGTTGTTTTAGTTGCATCTAATAATTTTGTTTGGAGAAGGTGATGGCACCTCACTCCAGTACTCTTGTCTGGAAAATCCCATGGATGGAACAGCCTGGTAGGCTGCAGTCCATGGGGTCACGAAGAGTCGGACATGACTGAGCGACTTGGAGAAGGAAATGGCGACCTACTCCAGTGTTCTTGCCTGAAGAATCCCAGGGAAAGGGGAGCCTGGTGGGCTGCCATCTGTGGGGTCACACAGAGTTGGACACAACTGAAGCGACTAGCAGCAGCAGCAGCAGCAATAATTTTGTTATGGCATTTTGTTTGTTATTCCTTAGTTCAAAGTAGTCTCTAATTTTTGTTATACTTTTTCTTAGGAATGTGGGTTATTTATAGATAAATTTATTACTTGGATATTGGGATTCTTTCATTTAAAAAGAAGTTACTTATTTTGTTTTTGATTGTGTTGGGTCTTCATTGCTGCCTGTGGGCTTTCTCTAGTTGTGTCAAGTGGGGGCTACTCTTCATTGCTGTGCACCGGGTTCTTGTGGTGGCTTCTCTTGTTGACGAGCACAGGTTCTAGGCAAACAGGCTTCAGTAATTGTGGCTCGTGGGCTCTAGAGAGCCGGCTCAGTAGTTGTGGTACATGGACTCAATTGCCCCGTGGCATCTTCCTAGACCAGGGATCATACCCACGTCCCCTGCATTTGCAGGTAGATTCTTAGCTACTGTACTACCAATAGAGACCTTTTTTAAAAAAAAATTATGGACTTCTGTTACAATTGCATTGTCATCAGAAAATAATTTGGTTTTATAGTATGATATTTGCACTGTCACATGTTAGTGCTTTAAATTTTGAAATATTCATGCTTGTAAAGAATGTGTTTCCTGCACTTTGCCCAGTGTGGTAAGAATGTTTTGCATCCTACTGAATCTTTGGTTCTTTGTTGTATTGCTTAACTTATTTGAGGTGAATTTCTTATAATACAGCAGAGGTTTTTCATTCACTCTGCCGGACTCAGTCTTATAATTTTGCATTTAAACCATTTACATTTAATGTAAAAGAGTTTAAGCCTGCCATTTTATTATGTTTTTGTTTCTTTTTTTTTAAGAGTTACTTTGCTGTGTTTATATTTTTTTTAAGACATTTTTTAGAGCAGTTTTAAGTTCACAGAAGAGTTGAAAAGATGGTACAAAGATTTTCCATATACCGCATAGTAATGCACATTTAAATTTCCTCATGTTTTTTTATGACTTGAAAGCTCATTTCTTCTTAGCAGTGAATATGATTCCATTGTCTCTATGATCCAGTTTATCCATTCATCTGAAGGACATCTTGGTTGTTTCAAGTATTGTTAATTATGACTAAAGCTGCTATCAATGTGTTTTTTTGGAATCGAAGTTTTCAACTCGCTTGGGTAAATACTAAGGAGTGTGATTACTAGCTTATATGATAAGAATATGTATAATTTTTAAAGAAACTGCCAATCTGCCTTTCAGAATGGCTGTACAATTTTTCATTCCTACCAAGAATAAATGAGAGTTCTTGTTGCTACACATCTTTTTCAGCTTTTGGTGTTGTCAGTGTTCTATATGTTGGATATTCTAACCAGTATACAGTGCCTTTTAAAAAAAATTTATTTTTAGTGCTTTTTTGTTTATATATGTATAGTATTATTAATTTTGCTACTTTTTTTTAACCAGCTTTTCTTTTTCCTGGAAGTTTATCAGTATTCTTTTGTTCAGTTTTGAATATTTCATATAATTGACAAGGTCTTGGCAACTGTAATTTATTCTAATTATATTAGCTCTAAAAAACAAAATTAAGATACTGAATTTAATACTTCAGCATGTTTTTATTCAATCATGCTGCTGCTGCTGCTAAGTCGCTTCAGTTGTGTCTGACTCTGTGTGACCCCATGGACTGCAGCCTACCAGGCTCCTCCGGCCATGGGATTTTCCAGGCAAGAGTACTTATTCAATCATAGTGAAGGTCAAATAAATGAGTGCCAATGATACTTAACTGCACCAAAGCTAATGTCAGTTAAAGGGGTTCTATTTTTGAATTATTTTATGTTTTAGTCTTAAGGGATTCAGAGACTTCTGTTCTTCACTTCTCAAATTTTAAAATAATTTCTTTGGGTTGTAATACAGTATACTGTGTTGAGAGTGCTTGGTATTGATGACTTTGGACTGTGCTCTCAAGTAGCATTCCTCCATCTTATGTATATTATTATTATTTTTAGTATCCCCAAAACTCACAATAGTGTTAAGGCAGATTTGATCCAGAAATTTGTCAGTTTTCATTCCCATTTGTAGTCTGTTTTCATTTAGATAATGACAGTTTAGCTTTATGAACTTTCTTCATGTATTTCCAAAACATTCTTGATCTCTGCCTGATGCTTTTATTCTAGATTCTGCCTCTCTGGTTTATGAAACACATTTGCAGAGTGAATTTAGCCTAGTTGTTCTTTTTGCTTTTTAAAACAGTTATCCTGTGTCTTTCTTCTATTTCCTCATACTGTAATGTCTTACATGGATGCCTAAAAGGAGAACACTTATTTCCTTTACTCATTACCTCTCTCTGTATTTATGGCCATCAAATGTGTAGGTGATTTCTTATACCAACTAGTTCTCTAATTCTCTGTAGATACAAGCAGAGTGTCCTGGAAATCAGTTCAGGTCAGTTCTATCTAACACTATCTACTTGGAGTTGGCCCCAGATTCCACTGGTTGAGGACTCAGTCCCCAAGACTGAGCTGCCCCTTCAGATCATAATTGCACATCCAAGAAGTCACTCGTGTATTTATTTAATCTACTGGCTATAAATTGGCAGTTCCCATGTCCCCCTCCAAGGATTTGATAATTTGCTAAAATGAATCACATAACAGGAAAACAGTTTACTTACTGGATTATCAATTTATTGTAAAAGAATAGAACTGAGATATGTGGGAAGGGGCATGGAGCTTCCATACCCTCTCCAGGTGTGCCCTTCTCCCGGCATCTTCATGTACTCACCAACCTGCATGTTCACCAAACCAGAAGCTCTTCCCTAGACTGAATTCCATGAGGCCAAGGGGTAGAATTTTCTAAATCCCATTCTTCACAGTACTTAGCAAAATGTTTAAGATTGTTTAATATTTGAGTTAATATATTATCACCTGTCTATATATTGCCTCAGAAGAAAACATGCTTGAAAATCTGTTTACCTCTACTAGTTATTAGGTAAAATAAAGTTAAATAATAAGGTACTGTTTTCAAGTAGTAGTGTTATAACATAGTAGTTAACGGCATGAATTCTGGAGCTGCCTTGATTTCAACTCTAGTTCTGCTGTGTACTTACTGCGATCTTGGGCAAATCACTTAATCTTTCTGTGATTTATTTTCCTGTGTAATACTTCCTTATTGCACATTTGGCAATAAGTATTACATAAATATATTCATTATCATTATTTAATACTATAAAAACTGGCTCAGAGTTTTTATAATCGAACCCTGAAAGTTGAGTGGTTAAGACTCAGAGCTCCCAAAACATGGGACATGGGTTCGATTCCTGTTTGGGGAACTGAGATCCTGCATGCTGCACCACATGGCCAAAAAATAAAATTGGCTTCAATATGTTTGGGTTATATTAAGACAGCCACTTATATATAATAATTATAGAAATTTAAATTTGATAGTGTTTGGAAAGCAATTTTGTTTCATGTAGTAAAGAGTTGCTATTTCTCTTGATCAAGTAATTTCATTTTAATAATCTCAATAAAATTTGGAATGTTTATAATCTAAAATGTAGACTCATGGTTCAGAATTACTTATGATTGTCAAATGTATCATTAAATATGATAATTAAAATTTTCGCATTTTAAAGGCATGGAGAAAAGTTATGGTGCAATAGGCAAAACGTCAAAGATGAGGCATAATCTTAAATATGTTTTAAAAAATGCCTAAGNCTTCTGTTACAATTGCATTGTCATCAGAAAATAATTTGGTTTTATAGTATGATATTTGCACTGTCACATGTTAGTGCTTTAAATTTTGAAATATTCATGCTTGTAAAGAATGTGTTTCCTGCACTTTGCCCAGTGTGGTAAGAATGTTTTGCATCCTACTGAATCTTTGGTTCTTTGTTGTATTGCTTAACTTATTTGAGGTGAATTTCTTATAATACAGCAGAGGTTTTTCATTCACTCTGCCGGACTCAGTCTTATAATTTTGCATTTAAACCATTTACATTTAATGTAAAAGAGTTTAAGCCTGCCATTTTATTATGTTTTTGTTTCTTTTTTTTTAAGAGTTACTTTGCTGTGTTTATATTTTTTTTAAGACATTTTTTAGAGCAGTTTTAAGTTCACAGAAGAGTTGAAAAGATGGTACAAAGATTTTCCATATACCGCATAGTAATGCACATTTAAATTTCCTCATGTTTTTTTATGACTTGAAAGCTCATTTCTTCTTAGCAGTGAATATGATTCCATTGTCTCTATGATCCAGTTTATCCATTCATCTGAAGGACATCTTGGTTGTTTCAAGTATTGTTAATTATGACTAAAGCTGCTATCAATGTGTTTTTTTGGAATCGAAGTTTTCAACTCGCTTGGGTAAATACTAAGGAGTGTGATTACTAGCTTATATGATAAGAATATGTATAATTTTTAAAGAAACTGCCAATCTGCCTTTCAGAATGGCTGTACAATTTTTCATTCCTACCAAGAATAAATGAGAGTTCTTGTTGCTACACATCTTTTTCAGCTTTTGGTGTTGTCAGTGTTCTATATGTTGGATATTCTAACCAGTATACAGTGCCTTTTAAAAAAAATTTATTTTTAGTGCTTTTTTGTTTATATATGTATAGTATTATTAATTTTGCTACTTTTTTTTAACCAGCTTTTCTTTTTCCTGGAAGTTTATCAGTATTCTTTTGTTCAGTTTTGAATATTTCATATAATTGACGAGGTCTTGGCAACTGTAATTTATTCTAATTATATTAGCTCTAAAAAACAAAATTAAGATACTGAATTTAATACTTCAGCATGTTTTTGTTCAATCATGCTGCTGCTGCTGCTAAGTCGCTTCAGTTGTGTCTGACTCTGTGTGACCCCATGGACTGCAGCCTACCAGGCTCCTCCGGCCATGGGATTTTCCAGGCAAGAGTACTTATTCAATCATAGTGAAGGTCAAATAAATGAGTGCCAATGATACTTAACTGCACCAAAGCTAATGTCAATTAAAGGGGTTCTATTTTTGAATTATTTTATGTTTTAGTCTTAAGGGATTCAGAGACTTCTGTTCTTCACTTCTCAAATTTTAAAATAATTTCTTTGGGTTGTAATACAGTATACTGTGTTGAGAGTGCTTGGTATTGATGACTTTGGACTGTGCTCTCAAGTAGCATTCCTCCATCTTATGTATATTATTATTATTTTTAGTATCCCCAAAACTCACAATAGTGTTAAGGCAGATTTGATCCAGAAATTTGTCAGTTTTCATTCCCATTTGTAGTCTGTTTTCATTTAGATAATGACAGTTTAGCTTTATGAACTTTCTTCATGTATTTCCAAAACATTCTTGATCTCTGCCTGATGCTTTTATTCTAGATTCTGCCTCTCTGGTTTATGAAACACATTTGCAGAGTGAATTTAGCCTAGTTGTTCTTTTTGCTTTTTAAAACAGTTATCCTGTGTCTTTCTTCTATTTCCTCATACTGTAATGTCTTACATGGATGCCTAAAAGGAGAACACTTATTTCCTTTACTCATTACCTCTCTCTGTATTTATGGCCATCAAATGTGTAGGTGATTTCTTATACCAACTAGTTCTCTAGTTCTCTGTAGATACAAGCAGAGTGTCCTGGAAATCAGTTCAGGTCAGTTCTATCTAACACTATCTACTTGGAGTTGGCCCCAGATTCCACTGGTTGAGGACTCAGTCCCCAAGACTGAGCTGCCCCTTCAGATCATAATTGCACATCCAAGAAGTCACTCGTGTATTTATTTAATCTACTGGCTATAAATTGGCAGTTCCCATGTCCCCCTCCAAGGATTTGATAATTTGCTAAAATGAATCACATAACAGGAAAACAGTTTACTTACTGGATTATCAATTTATTGTAAAAGAATAGAACTGAGATATGTGGGAAGGGGCATGGAGCTTCCATACCCTCTCCAGGTGTGCCCTTCTCCCGGCATCTTCATGTACTCACCAACCTGCATGTTCACCAAACCAGAAGCTCTTCCCTAGACTGAATTCCATGAGGCCAAGGGGTAGAATTTTCTAAATCCCATTCTTCACAGTACTTAGCAAAATGTTTAAGATTGTTTAATATTTGAGTTAATATATTATCACCTGTCTATATATTGCCTCAGAAGAAAACATGCTTGAAAATCTGTTTACCTCTACTAGTTATTAGGTAAAATAAAGTTAAATAATAAGGTACTGTTTTCAAGTAGTAGTGTTATAACATAGTAGTTAACGGCATGAATTCTGGAGCTGCCTTGATTTCAACTCTAGTTCTGCTGTGTACTTACTGCGATCTTGGGCAAATCACTTAATCTTTCTGTGATTTATTTTCCTGTGTAATACTTCCTTATTGCACATTTGGCAATAAGTATTACATAAATATATTCATTATCATTATTTAATACTATAAAAACTGGCTCAGAGTTTTTATAATCGAACCCTGAAAGTTGAGTGGTTAAGACTCAGAGCTCCCAAAACATGGGACATGGGTTCGATTCCTGTTTGGGGAACTGAGATCCTGCATGCTGCACCACATGGCCAAAAAATAAAATTGGCTTCAATATGTTTGGGTTATATTAAGACAGCCACTTATATATAATAATTATAGAAATTTAAATTTGATAGTGTTTGGAAAGCAATTTTGTTTCATGTAGTAAAGAGTTGCTATTTCTCTTGATCAAGTAATTTCATTTTAATAATCTCAATAAAATTTGGAATGTTTATAATCTAAAATGTAGACTCATGGTTCAGAATTACTTATGATTGTCAAATGTATCATTAAATATGATAATTAAAATTTTCGCATTTTAAAGGCATGGAGAAAAGTTATGGTGCAATAGGCAAAACGTCAAAGATGAGGCATAATCTTAAATATGTTTTAAAAAATGCCTAAGAGGGTAACTTGTGATTGCTTTTGGGTGGTAGAATTTAATCTTCGAGACTTATTTTTATTTTTAAAATGAGGTTAACAGCTGACATGCTGATATTAATTGCTGACAGTTAAATGAGGTGATTTAAGAGTTCTTTGGATATCTTCTGTTTTTATTAAATCATATTATTATTGTTCATCTTTAATATTTTTATTATAAAGTCGATTATTGTATTAAAGAAAGTACTATTTTCTTAAGTATTAAGTCTTTACATTTACTTTTTAACATAGGAACTTGCAGTGCTTTTTATCTGCAGTTTTTCACCCCTACAATTTACCATTAGTGTACAATTTCCTAAAAATCATATTCCAAATGTAAAATTACTTTATGATTGTGGTAATGCCAGTGTGGTTTGGTTTAGGCTTTTTTTTTTTTTCCCCTCTCTAATCTACAGCAACTGGAGCAGATTCAGAAGGAGTTAAGTGTTTTGGAAGAGGATATCAAAAGAGTGGAAGTAAGATCAAGAATTTCTTACATCTCGAGCTTTTCAATTTCATGAAAATTTTGGCTTTTCCTTTAAATTCCTACATTAAATTAATGGGATTAGTCTCCATTATATAAAAAGTAACAGGCATAATTTCTGCAGTAATTTATTAGGAGCCCTTTTCCTCTGAGTTAATGATCAAAAGTTAGAGTTTAAGCAGTTAGTAAACAAAGCTAATATTTATATCAGGAGGGATGTTACTTTTCTTAATGTTTGCAAAGAATATTTTCAAAGTAGAGACTGATATATCCTGTTTTTCTATACTTTGGTGAGTTGAACAGTAATGATCCAGTTGCCATTCAGTCGCTCAGTTGTGTCCAGCTCTTTGTGGCCCTGTGGACTATAGCGCACCAGGCTTCCCTGTTCTTCACCATCTCCCAAAGCTTGCTCAGACTCATATCTATTGAGTCGGTGATGCCATCCAGCCATCTCGTCCTCTGTCTTCTGCTTCTCCTCCTGCTTTCAGTCTTTTCCAGCATCAGGGTCTTTTCCGGTGAATCTGCTCTTTGTATCAGGTGGCCAAAGGATTGGAGTTTCAGCGTCGGCATCAGTGCATCCAATGAGTGTTCAAGATTGATTTCCTTAGGATTGAGTGGTTCGATCCTCTTGCAGTCCAACGGACTCTCAAGAGTCTTCTCCAAAACCACAGTTCAAAAGCATCAATTCTTCAGTGCTTAGCCTTCTTTATGGTCCAGCTCTCACATCCATACATGACTGCTAGGAAAACCGTAACTTTGACTAATGCCAAAGAAGGTGAAGTAGAACAATTCTGTGAAGACCTACAAGACTTTACAGAACTTTATAGAACCTCAAAAAGATGTCCTTTTTGTCATAGGGGACTGGAATGAAAAGTAGGAAATCAAGAGATACCTGGAATAACAGGCAAGTTTCGCCTTGTAGTACAAAATGAAGCAGGGCAAAGGCTAACAGAATTTTGCCAAAAGAATGCACTTGTCATAGCAAACACCCTCTTCCAACAACACAAGAGAATACACATGGACATCACCAGATGGTCAATACAGAAATTAGATTGATTGTACTCTTTGTAGCTAAAGATGGAGAAGCTCTATACAGTCAGCAAAAACAAGACTGGGTACTGACTGTGGCTCAGATCACAAACTCCTTATTGAAAAATTCATACTTAAACTGAAGAAAGCGGGGAAAACCACTAGACCATTCAGGTATGACCTAAATCAAATCTCTTACGATTATACAGTGGAAGTAATGAATAGATTCAATGGATTAGATCTGACAAAGTGCCTGAAGAACTGTGGATGGAGTTTCATAATATTGTACGTGAGGTGTTGATCAAAAGCATCCCCAAGAAAAAGAAATGCAGAAAGGCAAAATGGTTTTTTAGCAAGGCCTTACAAATAGCTGAGAAAAGAAGAGAAGCGAAAGACAGGGAGAAAAGGAAAGATACACCCATCTGCATGCAGAGTTCCAAAGAATTGTATGGAGAGATAAGAAACCTTTCCTAAGTGATCAATGCAAAGAAATAGAGGAAAACAGTAGAACGGGAAAGACTAGAGATCTCTTCAAGAAAATCAGAGACACCGAGGGAACATTTCATGCAAAGATGGGCTCAATAAAGGACAGAAACAGTATGGACCTAACAGCATTAGTATCCGACTCAGTGACTTCACTTTCACTTTTCACTTTCATGCATTGGAGAAGGAAATGGCAGCCCACTCCAGTGTTCTTGCCTGGAGAATCCCGGGGACGGAGGAGCCTGGTGGGCTGCCATCTATGGGGTTGCACAGAGTCGTACACAACTGAAGCGACTTAGCAGCAGCAGCAACAGAAGCAGAAGCTATTAAGAAAAGGTGGCAAGAATACACAGAACTATCCAAAAAGGATCTTAACCACGATGGATCACTCACTTAGACCCAGACATCTGAGTGTGAAGTCAAGTGGGCCTTAGGAAGTATCACTACAAAGCTAGTGGAGGTGATGAAATTCCAGCTTAGCTATTTCAAATCCTGAAAGATGATGCTGTAAAAGTGCTACACTCAATATGCCAGCAAATTTGGAAAACTCCGCAGGGGACACAAGAGTGGAAAAGTTCAGTTTTCATTCCAGTTCCCAGGAAGAGCAATGCCAATGAATGTTCAAACTACTACACAGTTGCCCTCATTTCACATGCTAGCAAAGTAATGCTCAAAATTCTTCAAGCTAGGCTACAACAGTACGTGAACCAAGAACTTCCAGATGTTCAAGCTAGATTTAGAAAAGGCAGAGGAACCAGAGATCAAATTGCCAACATGCGTTGGATCATAGAAAAAGCAAGAGAATTCCAGAAAAACATCTCCTTCTGTTTCATTGACAACTCTAAAGCCTTTGCGTGGATCACAAAAAAGGGAGGAAAATTCTTCAAGATGGGAGTACCAGACCACCTTACCTGCCTCCTTCAAAACCTCTATGCAGGTCAAGACAGAACAGTTAGAACTGGACATGGACTGGTTTAAAATTGGGAAAGGAGTATGTCAAGGCTGCATATTGTCACCCTGCTTATTTACCTTATATGTAGAGTACATCATGTGAAATGGCAGGCTGGATGAAGCACAAGCAGGAATCAAGATTGCCAGGAGAAATACCAATAACCTCAGATATGCAGATGACACCACCTTTATGGCAGAAAGCAAAGAGGAACTAAAGAGCCTCTTGATGAAGGTGAAATAGAGTGAAAAAGCTGGTTTAAAACTCAGCTCAAAAAACGAAGATCATGCTATCTAGTCCCATCACTTCATGGCAAATAGATGGAGAAAAAATGGAAACAGTAACAGATTTTATTTACCTGGGCTCCAAACTCTCTGCAGATGGTGACTGCAGCCATGAAATTAAAAGATGCTTGCTCCTGGAAGAAAAGCTATGACTAACCCAGGTTCAGTCCTTGGGTCAGAAAGATCCTCTGCAGAAGGGAATGGCAGTCCCCTCCACTCTTCTTGCTTAGAGGGCTACAGTTTGTGTGATTGCAGAGAGTTGGACATGACTGATTGACTAACACTGACACACACCTAGACAGTGTATTAAAAAGCAGAGTTATTCCTTTCCCGACAAAGGTCTGTTTAGTCAGTTGCGGTACTTACCTTAATATTTATCAGTAGGTTCTCACCTAGATTAAAAATGATTAAGCTAGTTCACTGTTCACATAATGTATAGTATGTCTCATTAAAAATATTTACATTTGTCTTTTTCTGCATTTGATGGCTTCATTAGTAATGAATAATACTTATTAAAGAATTTCTAGTTCTTTAAGTATGTATGTCATTTAAAAAAAAAAAACTTGTAAGTTTCAGATATCCTTTTGTACTCTATGGAGAGGAAACATTGAGAAATTTGGATGTTGAGACAAAAAGGAACTGATAAAACCTGGGATTGGAAAGAAATAAATAGCTCCTTTTGACTTATACATCTTATCTTTGGAATGGCTATAATTCTAATAATTGTGCTTCCAGGAAATGAGCGGCTTATATTCTCCTGTCAGTGAGGATAGCACAGTGCCTCAATTTGAAGCTCCTTCTCCATCACACAGGTACAAAGCTTGAAACCTGTAATTGCTTTGGATTTATGTTATAAATAAAGTACAGATATGGTTTCTGCTAGTTTCTTTATAACTCCCCATTATTAATTAAGTCTTCCCTTCTGTATTCTCTATAGAGCAGGAATTACATATATCTTGCTCATGACTGTTTCCCTAGATTTTAAGTACTGGTAGTGACTGGCCTCCTTCAGTATGTTTTTGTGAAATATGGTGAATGTCTATGGTCCCTATGTAAATTTAAAGTTCTATTGATGAAATATTTACTACCTAACATTTTAATTTGAACTTTTTTATTGTGTTCGGAGCAAGAGAAATTTTACATGTTTTTAATCCATTGCTAATCCATTCACGATTGTGGTCCAACAGAAGCTTTTTAGACAGATAGTTTTAGGATAACACGTGGATTTTCAAGCAGTCTAGTGACAGTACAGGAGATTACACTAACTTCACGGCCAGTGCCAGATCAGGAAAGGCATTTTACATCTAGCTTGGGATGATATGTGGGGAAGGGATACAAGGAATATTATAGTAAAATAACGTTCCTGGTGTGTTTAATATATTTCATTAACCATTTTATAGAGAGTCCACATGAGTGCTGAATGATTCTGGGGTCACTTTACCTGTGTAATTCAGCTTGTTTTTGTCCATATTTTATTTTCTTTAAAACACTGGGAAATGATTCAGTCTGTGGGATATTATCTTTAGCTTAGCATTCACTTCCTGACATATGTGGGATCTATGAAAATGGAATATTTATTATGTGAGTGCATCCAGGCAAATAAAAGTTGTCATATCACAGTATCTTCTCTAATAAACTGATAATTCTCATTATCATATCACTCTCTGTCATATCACTTTATTGCTTTCTATCTGTTGTGGCCAGGTCTTTGTTACCATCTGAGCTACCAGGGAAGCCCCTGGTCTTTGTTAATCTCTTATTGATCTTTGTTAATCTCTTACTGGTGACTTTAATAACATATTAACAGTATAGTATTATGTTCATTTAACTGGCTTTTAAAAATTTAATACCTCTGATGCACTATTTTAAGTGTTATATTCATTTAACTGGCTTTTTAAAATTTAATACCTCTGGGCACTGTTTTAAGTGTTGGATGTAGCTGGAGAGTCCCTCCCTTTATGGAACTTCCCTTTGGGGGTGTATGTGTGTGTGTGGAGGTTGAGGGAGATGCTAAATAAGAAAAAATAAAATATAATATTTGTACATGACATATAAGTAGTATCCTAGGAAGGAAGTTCATTTTTCACTTTCATGCATTGGAGAAGGCAATGGTACCCCATTCCAGTACTCTTGCCTGGAGAATCCCAGGGACGGCAGAGCCTGGTGGGCTGCCATCTATGGGGTTGCACAGAGTCGGACATGACTAAAGCAACTTAGCAGCAGCAGCAGGAAGAAAGTTAGATGTATTAGAAAGCTGACACATGAATGAAGAGAAGAGAAGAGATAATAAAAAGTCACAGGGTAGTTTTGAGTAGGGTCTTTTTAAATTATAAAATACTTACAGGGGTTCACATGTAGAGTATAGAGACGAGACTCTCTGTCTCTCCCAATCCCCTGCAATTGGAAGCTAGGAGGAATGCTCGGAATATTGCAAGTATCTGTAAAGAGGAAATGGTGGACTTTTTATTGGGTTTTATAAGATTTTATTGGTGGAAGAGAAGAGAAGTGGTTGTGTAATAAAGTGGCCAGTCTCATGAGAGATGTAGGAATTCATGATGTCTGTGAAAACTTTGTTGAATTACTAAAATTGTATGGAACAGTATTGTCAGATGATGTGGTCAGTTAGACTGGTTCACAGTTGAAGATGGAAAAACAGGCAAACATGATATTTTCTTCAAAAGAGTGTTTTGATTTTTTCTTAAAATACATTCTTTATCACAAGATTTGAGAGAGAGACTTGGGAAAATGATGGTAGCTTTGAATATTCTTGGGAAATGACCCTTAAGATTAAGATGTGGAATTAAACATGGGGAGAATGTTATGCTATCAATATTGAAGTTTGTTTTATTTTTAAGAAATAGTATATAGTTGAAATATAATCCCCCATAATTATTATCATCATTATATAAATACCAGATTTTGTTCTTATTTCTCATTGTAATGTTTTGGTCTCTTTTTAAGAGGTGTATTTTAAAAAGGAGTTTTTGTGGATTCATTCATTTTTTTGTGGATTCAGGGTAAATCCCTTACATTGATTTGGGGTTTATGGTGAGGGTTATGTGCTTATTGTAAAGAGAAACAGAAGACGTATAACTATTGATATTACACCTCCCTCCCCAAGAATTTGTCTTCTGTATACCATAATTGGCTGTAATTGTCATATCCTGTCTGTTCTCTTCTAGCTGCCTGTTTAGACCCCAGGTATCTCTTAAAGTCACGCAGTACTCTTTTAACTATACTCCTACAGTGTATTGTGAGGAATCTCATCATGTTACTTTCCTTAAAATCATTCAGTGACTTTCCATTGTATTTAAATTGGCTTAGATTGCTTTGCTTTTGTATGCCTACTATTTTTGTGCTTTAGAATTGAATTTGACTCCCCAAATGGAGTATTAGGGTAACTTTACTTATATATTATTTTTTTGGTGAGAAACTCCTCTGTTCCTCTCTTAAGTAGCTACGCACCCTCTAGCCATCCCCAAGAATCCAGCCAAGGATGAGCTTTATTCTTTTTTGATACACCAGTTCCCTTAGAAAATGAAGTGGAGGAAGGAAGTGCAAGATATAATTAACTACCAGTTTTTAAAACATTTTCTATTTGCTTTGTTCCTGTTCTATGTTATGTGTGCTAGTTTGGGTAGATTTCCCATGCTGTACTATAATCCTGTTAATACTGGGGTTTTCTTATACCCCCCAAATTTTTTATGAGCATTTATACATAATAGAACTTAAAATAGGTTTTTGAGTAAATGTATGTGTCACCTAGAATGTAGTTTAATTCATAGCTCGTGAGAACTTGATTGAAGCATGACCTTTAGTATACTTAATAAGTAAACTAATTAATCTTTAAAAAAAAACAACTCAGGCTTCATTGGGATAAGTGAAGTTGGAGGTGAGTATGTGATTATTTCCTTTAAAATAGCTTAAATTTAGTAAAATTACTATAGTTTAAATTTAGTAAAACTTTTAAGCTTCATTCATTGCAAATTTTTCTTATTAGAATTAGTTCAAACCTGAAGATTGCTGCTTTTAGGGCATTTTTAGTTCTTTAGATTCTGAGGAAGGAAGTCTTCACAATTCAGAGGATAAGCTATAGCTTACACTTCTTTGTTATGTGGCTCTTTGTATTAAATTATGAGTAAATTAGAGAGTGATAGGCAGGCACAGTCCTTTTTAGCTTTTGCCAAATGACATTTTTTTTCAATCCAAGAATATGAAACATTTTAGTTAAATCTTCTCAACAGTGACAGTGACAATTTGGTTTAGATTAAAATATTCTTAGACTGAAAAAACCTAAAGTTTAGATTTTAGTCTCTTCTTCAAAGCCATTTATTGCCAGTGGTTTTGCTTGTAATTTTTAAAATGCATCTCATTGACGTGATTTCTGTCTTAGAAATAATTGTCTCATACTTGCTTCATTCTTTGTCTTTAAATCAAGCAAGTATTTCAGAACTGTTATTTATTATTCACTAACCTCTGGTTTTATAACTCCAAAGAACCTGGTTTAAAGATAATGTATTAGTTGAAGCTTCTCTGTTTGCTTGGAGGTGAATATGCTTTGATATGATCCAGATAGTTACTAGAGTTAAATTTGCAGGGTAACTCTTGATTTCTTGTGGTAAAGTAGTAAATAAATACCAAACAAATAGTAAATAAGATTCATCTTGAATCTCTGATCTTTCAAATGCTTTTGCCAGTAATAGACTTGCTATTGATCATATTTAATTCATTTTTTAAAGACACATTCATAAGTTTAAATTGTGAATTGCTTATTTAAGTTTTCTGTGGTATAGAACAGGGATGTTTATAAATAAAATTTATAGGTAAGATTTTTATATAAGACACTTATGCTTTTATTTTACTACTCTAATTAGTTATATTTAAGACTTAAACTTTCATTTGTCTGTCATTTTTGACAAAGGTCCAGATAAATCAAAATGAAGGGAAAAGCAAGGGATCACTTTAGGGATGCTAGAATTATTTAACTATTATTAAGAATATTCTTACATCTGTGTGTGTATATATATGGATAGATAGATAGATATACACACACAGACACACACACTAGTGGGTCAGTACCTTGTGAATTTGTAAATTTTATAATTTGATTGAATAAACTGATAAAGTTCAAGAAATTTNTTATATTTAAGACTTAAACTTTCATTTGTCTGTCATTTTTGACAAAGGTCCAGATAAATCAAAATGAAGGGAAAAGCAAGGAATCACTTTAGGGATGCTAGAATTATTTAACTATTATTAAGAATATTCTTACATCTGTGTGTATATATATATGGATAGATAGATAGATATACACACACAGACACACACACTAGTGGGTCAGTACATTGTGAATTTGTAAATTTTATAATTTGATTGAATAAACTGATAAAGTTCAAGGAATTTGGTATTATGTAATGGCTCCTGGAGTGGGATAAAAAATTACTCTTTAACTCACACAGAACTCTCTGCAGTTACGCTTACCCCAGTGACACCCTGCCTTCTCCAGGGTCTTAAAAAAGAAAAACGTATGTGGTGGGGAAAGGGTGGATGGTGGTGATAATGGCTCTTTGGTGTAGTGAATGAAATGGTCTCATCTTCTATATTACTGCATATTGGGTCTTTGTCTGGATGATGACCCTCAACCAGAGTAGTATCAATGGCTTCTTCACATAATAATGTTTACACTTTTGGTATTTTTTTGGCAATTATTATTGGTTCAACTGCTTTATTTTACTTGGGATGGTAACTTTTTAAAATTGTATTTACTTTAATTTTTATTTATTTATTTTGGCTGTGCCACACAGCCTGTGAGATATAAATAGTTCCCCAAATAGATTTGAACCTGGGTCCTTGGCAGTGAATGCATGGATTCCTAACCACTAAACTGCCAGGAAATTCCCGAAGAAAACTTTTTATTAAAATGTAGGAGTTAAAATGTTTTTATGGTCAAGTCTAACTCTTTGCCTTATAGATTGGTCGCTAATTTATTATATATTTTAAACAAATCTTCTACATAAACCTAGAGGTTTGTTTTGTTTTAATTTTTTATATTTATTTTTATTAGTTTTCTTTCTCTTTAAAAAAAATGTTTTTTTTTCTTTTACGAACCCTTGTGTTGAGGGTTGACTTTCAACAGATCACAGCTAGGGAGCTGCTGTACTATATACGAAAGCCTGACCCAGAAGCAGGTCGTCTATGGGTGGTTTAGCACCAGGGTCCCCATGAACATGCGGTGTGTGACAAGTGAGGGGGCGGCAGCTTTTCCAGCTGCATCT
Organism: Raphicerus campestris; assembly: GCA_006410735.1. Classification (NCBI taxonomy): domain Eukaryota; kingdom Metazoa; phylum Chordata; class Mammalia; order Artiodactyla; family Bovidae; genus Raphicerus; species Raphicerus campestris. The sequence continues at coordinate 140,277 of SJYW01033991.1, read as the reverse complement.
AAAGAGTTTTTAACTTAACATTTATGATTATCCAGGAGGAGAATTCTGCAATATAGAAAATTCTTCATACACAGCCTGACGCTATTTTCCGTATCTTCAAAGTTAGATGGTTATGAACAGATCTTAAGAAATCTCTGCTACAGTTGGCGTTTGTTGTTGTAATTACTAAGGACTGCATGCGTTAACTCTGGCCTGTAACATGCAGAGGAATTGAACTCGATGCCATAGGCAATGGAGGACATTGAAGAATCTTAAGGAATTTTCAACTTGAACAAAAAAAACGGAAAACACAGAAAGCAAATTTGCTTGGCACTAATGTAGAAGATACTCTTCATACATCTGCAGTCTCATTGACTGCAGATTCTTTGGCACTCAGCTGTCTTTATCATCCAACTTTCACATCCATACGTGACTACTAAAAAAACCATAGCTCTGACTAGACGGACCTTTGTTGGCAAAGTAGTGTCTCTGCTTTTTAATATACTGTCTAGGTTGGTCATAGCTCTTCTTCCAAGGAGCAAGCATCTTTTAAAAAATTCATGGCTGCAGTCACCATCTGCAGTGATTTTGGAGCCCCAAAAAATAAAGTCTGACACTGTTTCCCCATCTAATTGCCCTGAAGTGATGGGACGAGATGCCATGATCTTTGTTTTCTGAATGTTGAGCTTTAAGCCAACTTTTTCACTCTCCTCTTTCACTTTCTTCAAGAGGCTTTTGAGTTCCTCTTCACTTTCTGCCATAAGGGTGGTGTCATCTGCATATCTGAGGTTATTGATATTTCTCCCAGTAATATTGATTCCAGCTTGTGCTTGCTTCTTCCAGCCCAGAGTTTCTCATGATGTACTCTGCATAGAAGTTAAATAAGCAGGGTGACAATATACAGCCTTAATGTAATCCCTTTCCTATTTGGAACTAGTCTGTTGTTCCATGTCCAGTTCTAACTGTTGCTTCCTGACCTGCATACAGATTTCTCAAGAGGCAGGTCAAGTGGTATGGTATTCCCATATCTTGAAGAATTTCCCAGTTTATTGTGATCCACACAGTCAGAGGCTTTGGCATAATCAATAAGGCAGAAATAGATGTTTTTCTGGAACTCTCTTTCTTTTCCATAATCCAGCAAATGTTGGCAATTTGATCTCCGGTTCTTCTGCTTTTCCTAAAACCAGCTTGAACATCTGGAAGTTCACGGTTCACATATTGCTGAAGCCTGGCTTGGAGAATTTTAAGCATTACTTTACTAGCATGTGAGATGAGTGCAATTGTGTGACAATTCTTTTGCATTGTCTTTCTTTGGGATTGGAATGAAACTGACCTTTTCCAGTCCTGTGGCCACTGCTGAGTTTTCCAAATTTGCTGATATATTGAGTGCAGCACTTTTACAGCATCATCTTTCAGGATTTGAAATAGCTCAACTGGTATTCCATCACCTCCACTAGCTTTGTTCCTAGTGACACTTCCAAATTTAGTGGCATACTGAGAGCAGCACTTTAACAGCATCATCTTTTAGGATTTGAAATAACTCAGGTGGAATTTCATTACCTCCAGTAAAACAGTGAAAAATTAACAGCAACCTGAAAATATGGAAGTCAGCAATTGCTTCAATAAATGTTAAATAGATAATCTGAAACTATTTCAAATAAATTATAAAAATAAATCCATCAAACTATGGTAGGAGCAAGAAGAAAATTTTGAAGTAGATCTAATAGACAGAATGCCAGAACAACTATGGGCGGAGGTTCATGACATTGTACAGGAGGAGGTGATGAAAACCATCCCCAAGAAAATGATATGCAAAACGGCAAAATGGTTGTCTGAGGAGACCTTACAAACAGCTGAGAAAAGAAAAGAAGTGAAAGGCAAAGGAGAAAAGCTTTGTTCATAGTTATGCTTCCTAAGGCCCACTTGACTTCACAGTCTGGGATGTCTGGCTCTAGGTGAGTGATCACACCATCATGGTTATCTGGGTCATTAAGATCCTTTTTGTATAGTTCTGTGTATTCTTGCCACCTTTTCTCAATAGCTTCTGCTTCTGTTAGGTCCATACTGTTTCTGTCCTTCATTGAGCCCATCTTTGCATGAAATGTTCCCTTGGTATCTCTTGTTTTCTTGAAGAGATCTCTAGTCTTTCCCATTCTATTGTTTTCCTCTATTTCTTTGCATTGATCACTTCCAAAGGCTTTCTTATCTTTGCTTGCTATTCTTTGAAACTCTGCATTCAGATGGGTATTCTTTCCTGTTCTCCTTTGACTTTAGCTTCTCTTCTTTTCTCATCTATTTGTAACGCCTTGCCAGAAAACCATTTTGCCTTTTTGCATTTCTTTTTCTTGGGGATGGTTTTGATCACCTCTTCCTGTACAGTGACATGACCTCTGTCCATAGTTCTTCTGGCATTCTATCTATCTGCTTTGAAATTTTCTTCTTGCTCCTGCCATAGTTTGATCGATTTATTTTTATAATTTATTCAAAATAGTTTCAGATTATTTAACATTAATTGAAGTAATTGCTGACTTTCCATTTTTAGGTTGCTGTTTTTTAACTTTTCTCTTTAAACTGTGTCTGTGAAGTGTGTTGGAATAGTCCAGGATTTCTTCACTCTATTTGTAGAATATTATATGTCTTGATCTGTTTTCTAACTTTTTAACTTGGGCCAAATGTGGCTTTGTTTCCTTATTTGAGAAATGGAAATGATAATAGTATCTACCTGTGATATGAGGTTTAAATTATTAGATCAGTGCCTAGAGCATGGTGAATGCTTACTCAGTTCAGTTCAATCGCTCAGTCGTGTCCAACTCTTTGAAACCCAATGAATCGCAGCATGCCAGGCCTCCCTGTCCATCACCAACTCCCAGACTTCACCCAAACTCATGTGGATCGAGTTGGTGATGCCATCCAGCCATCTCATCCTCTGTCATCCCCTTCTCCTCCTGCCCCCAATCCCTCCCAGCATCAGTCTTTTCCAGTGAGTCAACTCTTCGCATAAGGTGGCCGAAGTATTGGAGTTTCAGCTTTAGCATCAGTCCTTCCAGTGAACACCCAGGAATGGTTTCCTTTAGGATGGACTGGTTGGATCTCCTTGCAGTCCAAGGGTCTCTCAAGAGGCTTCTCTAACATCACAGTTCAAAAGCATCAATTCTTCAGCGCTCAGCTTTCTTCACAGTCCAACTCTCGCATCCATACATGACCACAGGAAAAACCATAGCCTTGACTAGACGGACCTTTGTTGGCACAGTAATGTCTCTGCTTTTGAATATGCTATCTAGGTTGGTCATAACTTTCCTTCCAAGGAGTAAGCGTCTTTTAATTTCATGGCTGCAGTCCCCATCTACAGTGATTTTGGAGCCCCAAAAAATAAAGTCTGACACTGTTTCCATTGATTCCCCATC
>SJYW01033991.1:115302-126280 GCA_006410735.1 Raphicerus campestris | reverse complement strand
AAATAATTAGAGTTGCTGTTTTAGGTTCAGGATAAGATAAATCATTACAATAGTGGCTACCATATTTATATAAAACCACAAATCTCACAATATGTCTATCACAAGAAGCTAAAAAATAAAACTATTTTGTAGAAGATGAATCATTTGCAGATAACTATAATTTACATGAAATGTTCCCATGGTATCTCTAATTTTCTTGAACAGATCTCTTGTCTTTCCCATTCTGTTGTTTTCCTCTATTTCTTTATATTGATCGCTGAAGAAGGCTTTCTTATCTCTTCTTGCTATTCTTTGGAACTCTGCATTCAGATGCTTATATCTTTCCTTTTCTCCTTTGCTTTTCACCTCTCTTCCTTTCACAGCTCTGTGTAAGGCCTCCCCAGACAGCCAATTTGATTTTTTGCATTTCTTTTCCATGGGATAGTCTTGATCCCTGTCTCCCATAAAATGTCACAAACCTCATTCCATAGTTCATTAGGCACTCTATCTATCAGATCTAGGCCCTTAAATCTATTTCTCACTTTCACTATATAATCATAAGGGATTTGATTTAGGTCATACCTGAATGGTCTAGCGGTTTTCCGTACTTTCTTCAATTTCAGTATGAATTTGGTAATAAGGAGTTCATAATCTGAGCCACAGTCAGCTCCTGGACTTGTTTTTGTTGACTGTATAGAGCTTCTCCATCTTTGGCTGCATAGAATATAATCAATCTGATTTCGGTGTTGACCATCTGGTGATGTCTTTTGTGTCTTCTCTTGTGTTGTTGGAAGAGGGTGTTTGCTATGAGCAGTGCATTTTCTTGGCAAAACTCCATTAATCTTTGCCCTGCTTTATTCCACATTCCAAGGCCAAATTTGCCTGTTACTCCAGGTATTTCTTGACTTCCTACTTTTGCATTCCAGTCCCCTATAATGAAAAGGACATCTTTTGGGGGTGTTAGTTCTAAAAGGTCCTGTAGGTCTTCATAAACTGTTCAACTTCAGTTTCTTCAGCATTACTGGTTGGAGCATAGACTTGGATATCCGTGATATTAAATGGTTTGCCTTGGAAACGAACAGAAATCATTCTGTCATTTTTGAGATTGCATCCAAATACTGCGTTTTGGACTCTTTTGTTGATCATGATGGCTACTCCATTTCTTCTGAGGGATTCCTGCCTGCAGTAGTAGATATAATAGTCATCTGAGTTAAATTCACCCATTCCAGTCCATTTTAGTTTGCTGATTCCTAGAATGTCAATGTTCACCCTTGCCGTCTCTTGTTTGACCACTTCCAATTTGCCTTAATTCATGGACCTGACATTCCAGGTTCCTATGCAATATTGCTCTTTACAGCATCGTGTCTTGCTTCTATCACTAGTCACATGCACAACTGGGAATTGTTTTTGCTTTGGCTCCATCCCTTCATTCTTTCTGGAGTTATTTCTCCCCTGATCTCCAGTAGTATATTGGGCACCTAATGACCTGGGGAGTTTCTCTTTTGGTATCCTATCATTTTGCCTTTTCATATTGTTCATGGGGTTCTCAAGGCAAGAATACTGAAGTGGCTTGCCATTCCCTTCTCCAGCGGACCAGGTTCTGTCAGCCCTCTCCACCATGACCTGCTCATCTTGGGTTGCCCTGCAGGCACGGTTTGGTTTCATTGAGTTAGACAAGGCTGTGGTCCTAGTGTGATTAGATTGACTAGTTTTCTGTGAGTATGGCTTCAGTGTGTCTGCCCTCTGATGCCCTCTTGCAACACCTACCATCTTATTTGGGTTTCTCTTACCTTGAGCATGGGTTATCTCTTCACGGCTACTCCAGCAAAGCACAGCTGCTGCTCCTTAACTTGGAGGATAGGCACCTCCTTACCAGCGCTGTTCCTGGCCTTCAATGTGGGATAGCTCCTCTAGGCCTTCCTGCGCCTGAGCAGCCACTGTTCTTCGGGTTGCTCCTCCCAGCTGCCAGCCATGGCCCTGGGTATGAGTGGCTCCTTCCAGCTGCTGCCCCTGGCCTTGGGCTCAGGTTCGGGGTGGCTTCTCAGGGTCACTGCCCCTGGCCTCGAGTGCGAGGTGGCTTCTTCCAGCCAACCCTGACCTCGGACTCGGGTGTTTTCCCACAGCCGCCCCTGACCTCTGACACAGGATATCTCCTCCTGGCCTCCACTGGCCTTGGGCACAGGGTAGCTCCTCCCTGTTGCTGCCCTGACCTTGGATGCAGGGTGTCTCCTCCCGGCCGTCACTGACCTCGGAGGCGGGGTAGCTCCTCTCGGTCGCTGCCCTGACCTCATACACAGGATAGCTCCTCTCGGCTGTTCCTGCGCTGTCGCAGCCTGGCACTCTAGGCTGCTGCCCCTGACCTCAGGCATGGGGTATCTCTTCTCGGCCATGCTTAGTGCACTGACCTGGCTCTCACATCAGGGTCAAAAATATTGAAGGTTCAGCATCAGTCCTTCCAATGACTATTCAGGATTGATTTCTTTTAGGATTGACTGTTTTAAACTCCTTGCTGTCCGAGGGACTCTTAAGAGTTTCCTCCATTACCACAATTTGAAAGCATCATTTTTTCAGCACTCAGCCTTTTTCTTATATGTTCTCATATTGGAACATAGCTACTAGAAAAAAACATAGCTTTGATTATATAAACTTTTGTTGTCAAAGTGATGTCTCTGATTTTTGATTGTCATAGTTTTCCTTCCAAGGAGCAAGTGTCTCTTAATTTCGTGGCTGCAGTCACTGTTTGCAGTGATTTTGCAGCCCAATAAAATAAAATTTGTCACTGCTTCCATTTTTCCTCCTTGTATTTGCCATGAAGTGATGGGACGAGATGTCATGATCTTAGTTTTTGAATACTGAATTGTAAAGCAGCTTTTTCATTCTCCTCTTTCATCCTCATCAAGAGCCTCTATAGTTTCTCTTTGCATTCTACCCTAAGAGTGGTATCATCCACATCTCCAAGGTTATTGGTATTTCTCCTTCCAATCTTGATTTCAGTTTGTGATTTCTCTAGCGTGGGATTTTGCATGACATAACCTGCATATGAGTTAAATAAACCAGGTGACAAATATACAGCTTTTTCATATTCCTGTCCCAATTGTGAACCAGCCAGTTGTTCCATATCTGGTTTTAACTGTTGCTTCTTGACAGGCAACAGGTTTTAAACGAGATAGGTAAGGTAGTCTGGTATTCCTATCTCTTCAATAATTTTTCCACCGTTTGTTGTGATCCACACAGACAAAGGATTTAGCATTATCAGTGAAGCAGAAGTAGATGCTTTTCTAAAATCCCTTTGATTTCTTTACAGTCCAATGAATGTTGGCAATTTGATCTCTGATTCCCCTGCCTTTTCTAAATCCATATTATACTTCTTGAAGTTATTGGTTCACAAACTGTTGAAGTCTATCTTAGAGGATTTTGAGCATTACCTTTCTAGCGTGTTAAATGAGTGCAACTGTGCAGTAGTTTCAGCATCACTCTTCTCTGTGATTAGAATTAAAACACTTTTTCAAGTTTTGTGGCCACAACTTGAGTTTTCCAAATTTGTTGGCATACTTAATGCAACACTTCAACAGCATCATCTTTTAGGATTTGCAAATAGATCATCTGGTATTTCATTACCCCTATTAGTTTTGCATGTAGTGATGCTTCCTATGGTTCACTTGAAATCACAATCCAGAATGTCTGGCTCTAGGTAAGGAATCACACCATCATGGTTATCTGGGGGGTTAAGATCTTTTTTTTTATATAGTTCTTCTGTACATGTTTGCCACCTCTTTTTAATGTCGCCTGTTTCAGTTAGGTCTACACCATTTATGTCCTTTATTGAGCCCAACTTTGCATGAAATATTCCCTTGGTAACTCTAATTTTCCTGAAGGGATTTTTAATCTTTTCCATTCTATTGTTTTCCTCTATATCTGCATTGTTCACTTAGGAAGGCTTTCTTATCCCTCAGTGCTCTTCTTTGGAACTCTGCATTCAGATGAGTATACTTTTCTATTGTCCTTTGCTTTTTGCTTCTTTTCTCAGCTATATGTAAGGCTTCCTCAGACAATCATTTTGCCTTTCGTTTTCTTGGGGATGATTTTGATCACTGCCTCCTGAACAATGATATGACCTCCTTTCATAGTTCTTCAGATACTCCGCCTATGATATCTAATCCCTTGAATCTACTTGTCACTTCTACTGTTTAATAGTAAGGGATTTGATTTAGGTCTCACCTGAATGGTCAAGTTTTCTGTTTTATTTATTTTTGTTTGTTTTGTTTGTTTGTCTTCCTATTTTCTTCTATTTAAGTCTCTATTTTGCAGTAAGGAGCTCATGATCTGAGCCACAGGCAGCTACCAATCTTGTTTTAGCTGATTGTATAGAGATTCTACATCTTTAGCTACAAAGAATATAATCAATATGATTTTGGTATTAATCATCTGGTGATGCCCATGGGCAGAGTCCATGTGTTGTTGGAAGAGGGTGTTTGTTATGACCAGTGTGTTCTCTGGGAAAACATCTATTAGTCTTTGCCCTGCTTCATTCTGTACTCCAAGGCCAACCTTGCCTGTTATTCTAGATATCTCTTGACTTCCTACTTTTGCATTCCAGTCCCCTATGATGAAAAGGACATACTTTTTTGGTGTTAGATCTAGAAGGTTTTATAGGTCTTTATAGAACCATTCAGCTTCAGTTTCTTTGACATTAGTTGTTGGAGCATAGACTTGGATTACTATAATATGGTTGGTTTGCCTTTTAAATGAACCAAGATCATTCTGTTGTTTTTAAGATTACATGACATGGCTCATAGTTTTATTAAGGCAGATAAGCCTGTGATCTATGTGATAAGTTTTGTTAGTTTTCTGTGTTTCTGGTTTTCATTCTGTCTGTCCTCTGATGGAGGAAGACAAGAAGCTTGTGGAAACTTCCTGATAAGAGGGACTCATCTTGAGGAAAATTGGGTCTTGCTTTGTTGGGCAAAGCCTTTTTCAGTAATCTTTAATCCAATTTTCTGCTAATGGGCTGGGCTGTGTTATTTCCCTGTAATTTGGCTTGAGATCAAAATATGGTAAATGTATAGGTCCATGAATCAGGGCAAATTCAGTTCAGTTCAGTTCAGTTCAGTCGCTCAGCCATTGGAAGAGGTCAAACAAGAGATGATAAGAGTGAACATTGACATTTTAGGAATCAGTGAAGTAAAATGGACTAGAATGGATGAATTTAAATCAGATGACCATTATATCTACTATTGTGGGCAAGAATCCCTTAGAAGAAATGGATAGACATTATAGTCAACAAAAAGTCCAAAATGCATTATTTGGATACAATCTCAAAAATGACAGAATGATCTCTATTTCATTTCAAAGATGAACCATTCAATATTACAGTGATCCAAGTCTATGCCCTGACCAGTAATGCTTGAGAAGCTGAAGTTGAATGGTTCTATGAAGACCTAGAAGAATTCCCAGAACTAACACCGCAAAAAGATGTCCTTGTCATTATAGTGTGCTGGCATGCAAAAGTAGTAACTCAAAGGCTACCTGAAATAATGGACAAATTTGTCCTTGGACTACAAAATGAAGGAGGTCAAAGGCTAACAGAGTCTTGCCCAGAGGACACACTAGTCATATCAAACACCCTCTTCCAACAACACAAGAGAAAACTCTACACATGGACATCACCAGATGGTCAACACCAAAAACAAGTTGATTATATTCTTTGCAGACAAAGATGGAGAAAAACAAGACCAGGAAATGACAGTGGCTCAGGTCATGAACTCCTTATTGCCAAATTCAGGCTTAAATTGAAGAAAATAGGGAAAACCACTAGACATTTCAGGCATGATTTAAGTCATATCCCTTATGATTATACAGGGGAAATAACAAATTGATCCAAGGGATTAGCTCTGATTGACAGAGGGCCTGAAGAACTATGGACGAAGGTTTGTGACATTGTATAGGAGACAAAAATCAAGACCATCCCCAAGAAAAAGAACAGCAGAAAGACAAAATGGTTATTTGAGGAGGCCTTACAAATAGCTGAGAAAATAAAAGAAGCAAAAGGCAAAGGAGAAAAGGAAAGATAAACCCATTTGAATGCAGAGTTCCAAATAATAACAAGGAGAGATAAGAAAATAAATCAGTGATCAATGCAAAAAAAAAAAAAAAAAAAAAAAAAAAGAAGAAGAAGAAGAAAAACAATAGAATGGGAAAGGCTGGAGATCTCTTCAGGAAAATTAGAGATATCAAGGGGACATTTCATGCAAAGATAGGCACAATAAAAGGAAGAAGTGGTATGGGCCTGACAGAAGCAGAAGATATTAAAACGAAGTGGCAAGAATACATAGGAGAACTATGTACAAAAAAGATTTTCACGACATAGACAATCATAATGATGTCATCACTCACCTAGAGCCATGCATCCTGGAATGTGAAGTCAAATGGGCCTTAGGAAGCATCACTATGAACAAAGCTAGTAGAGGTAATGGAATTCCAGTTGAGCTACTACAAATCCTAAAATATGATATTGTGAAAGTGCTGCTCTTATTATGACAGCGGAGAAGTCAGCAGTGGCCACAGGACTGGAAAAGGTCAGTTTTCATTCCAAATCCAAAGAAAGACAATGCCAAAAAATTTTCAAGCTACCACACAATTGCACTCATCTCACATGGTAGCAAAGTAATGCTAAACATTCTCCAAACCAGGCTTCAACAGTATGTGAACTGTTAAATTCCAGATATTCAAGCTGAATTTAGAAAATGCAGAGGAACCAGGGATCAAAATGCCAACATACATTAGATCATTAAAAAAAAAAAGAGAGAATTCCAGAATATTCATTTACTTTTGCTTTATTGACCATGCCAAAGCCTTTTACTGTGTGGGTCACCACAAACTATGGAAAATTCTTCAACCTATAGGAACATCAGACCTCCTGATCTGCCTCTTGAGAAATCTGTATGAAGGTCAAGAAACACAGTTAGAACTGGACATGAAACAACAGACTAGTGCCAAATTGGGAAAGGAGTTCATTAAGGTTGTATATTGTCACTCTGCTTATTTAACTTATATATGGGGTACATCATGAAAAATGCTAGGCTGGATGAAGCACAAGCTGGAATCAAGATTGCAGGGAGAAATATCAATAAACTCAGACATGCAGGTGACACCACCCTTATGGCAGAAAGCAAAAAAACAAAACAAAACAAAACAAACAAACAAACAAACAAACTAAAGATCCTCTTGATGAAAGTGAAAGAGGAGTGTGAAAATGTTGGCTTAAAACTCAACATTCCGAAAACTAAGATCACGGCATATGGACCCATCACTTCATGAAATTAAACAACGCTTGCTTCCTGGAAGAAAAGTTATCACTAACCTAGACAGCATATTAAAAAGCAGAGACCTTGCTTTGCCAACAAAGGTCCATCTAGTCAAGGCTATGGTTTTTCCAGTAGTCATGTGTGAATGTGAGAGTTTGACTATAAAGAAAGCTGAGAGCCAAAGAATTGAAAATTTTGAACTGTGGTGTTAGACAAGACTCTTGAGAGTCCCTTGGACTGTAAGGAGATCAAACCAATCAATCCTAAAGGAAATCAACTTTGAATATTCATTGGAAGGACTGATGCTGAAGCTGAAACTCCAGTACTTTGGCCCCCTAGTGTGAAGAACTGACTCATTTGCAAAGACCCTGATGCTGGAAAATATTGACTGCTGGAGGAGAAGGGACAACAGAGCATGAGGTTGTTGGATGGCATCATCAACTCAATAGACATGAGTTTGAGTAAGCTCCATGAGTTGTTGATGAACAGGGAACCCTGTTGTGTCGCAGTCCGTTGAGTACAAAAAGTCAGACATGACTAAATGACTGAACTGACTGGATGATTATGCACAGTGCTGCAATAAACATTGGTGTGCATGTTTCCTACATATTATGGCTTTCTCCAGGTATATGCACAGGAGTCAGATTTTTGGACCAAAGGTTAGTTTATTTTTAGTTTTTTAAGGATCCTCTGTTCTGTTCTCCATAGTGTTTGTCCCAATTAACAATCCCACCAGCAGTGTAGGAGGATTTCCTTTTTGACATCTCTTCTCAAGACATTTATTTTTCATAGACCTTTTGAAAATTTTTATTTTGAACTATGTGACATCATACCTCATTGTTTTTTTAATCTGTTTCTCTGATAGTTAGTGACATTGAATAAATTCATATGTGCTTTTTGGCAGCTGTATATCTTCTTGGAGATATGTATCTTTACATCTTCTGCATATTTTTGATTATTTTAATATAAGGCTCTATGAGATTACAGACCCAAATGAACTATTAAAGGCAGAGACATTGCTCACAAAGGTCCATACAGGTAAAACTATGTTTTTTATTGTTTTTTTCAGTAGTCATTTATAGATGTGACAGTTGGACCATACAGAAGGGTGAGAACTGAAGAACTGATACTTTCATAATGTGGTGCTGGATAAGACCCTTGAGTATCCCTTGGACAGCAAGGGAATCAAACTAGTCAATCCTAAAGGAAATCAACCCTCAATATTTATTGGAAGGGTGGATGCTGAAGCTGAAATTCCAATACTTGGACCAACTGATGTGAAAAGCCAACTAATAGAAGACCCTGATGATGAGAAATATTGAGGACAAGAGGATGAGAGTGCTACAGAGGATGAGATGGTTGGATGGCATCACTAACTCAATGGACACATATCTGAGCCAACTCAGGGAGATAATGAAAGACAGGGAAACCTGGTGTGAAAGCACACTGAGATGCGTCTATAATTTGGAGATAAATATCTTGTCAGTCAATTAATTTATATGTATTTTTTCCCCCATTTTGTAGGTTTATTTTCATTTTGTGTGATTTGTGGACCAGTAGTATCAATCTCATCAGAGTGTTTTCTTTGTGACTACAGACCTTCTACTCAGATGTACTATTCCAAGTTCTATATTTTTACAGAGTTCACAGGTGAGTTTTATACACATAAAATTTTGAGAAGCATTGAGCTAGGTAATACTACAGTAACAAACAACCTCAAATTCTTAGCAGATTAAAAGTGTTTATTTCTTGCTTATGTTAACTGATCTTCATAAGCAAGCATGGAGGCTCTGCTTAGCACAGTCACTCAAGGACTCAGTCTTTAGAGTAGCCTTGCTTTTGAGCATTGCCAATTTTCAATTTTAAGAGGAATATTCATCAAAGTATTATACTACCAAATAAACTAATTATTGATATTATTTCTCCTTACTAAATACAAAATACTTTCTCTCTCTTCTGCATTACTAATAAGCCTTGAAATTGTAACAAATTGTAGTATTTTTTTGTATATTTCTGGGTTTATTCTATTAAAACGAAGTCCACATTGTCTTGTACATCCTTAAAAACTGTATGTCAAGTTTATAAAAACTGATTAAATTGTTGTTTTGTATTTTTGTTGGTTAAATAACACACTTGGATTCAAAGACAAACTTCCTTTTCCAGAGTTAGAAATGTATTAATTTCTTTAAATAGAGCTTAGTGCTAGGAAAGCCCCATTAAAGTAAGTTGCCACCTGGGAATGTCAGAATGAGAAGACTTCCCCTGAGTTCAATAATTTTGACTGATGGGATGAGTTTAACCAATGAATTTTCCACTTTTGGTAGCATATTTGATCTGCAGAAAATAGATGAAAAGTTGAAAGCATTAATAGATTCTGGTTGCAGTAGTAATCCTTCCTAGGGAGTAAAAAAATAGAAAGAAAGAAAGAAGAAAGAAAACCCCAAGAACTATTTGTTAAATTTCCTACATGTAGAAGTCTTGTAGCTTCTTTTAAATCTTAAATAGATATTTCTAAGAGCAAGTATTTTTCAAGTTAGAGGTGGCTCACGATATTAAGTTATCTGCAGCCAACCGTCACTCTCTTTCAGATCACCAAGCATACATTATGTTTCTCCTTTTTTTAAAAACAATGAATCATCCGTACATGAAAGCAGCTCCTTTGCCCTTGTTTGTTTGTCCACCTCCCTCCCCCTAAAATTAAAAAAAATCCTAATTAGTAGAAATGAGATTTCTAGACAATGTAATATAACTCCTGATATAGGCTTTCCTGAATTTCCATAAGATGAGGTGGCAAGAATACACAGAAGAACTGTACAAAAAAAGATCTTCATGACGGGGATAATCATGAGGGTGTGATCACGCATCTAGAGCCAGACATCCTGGAATGTGAAGTAAAGTGGGCCATGGAAAGCATCACTACGAACAAAGCTAATAGAGGTGACGGAATTCCAGTTGAGCTGTTTCAAATCCTGAAAAATAATGCTGTGAAAGTGCTGCCCTCAATATGCCAGCAAATTCGGAACACTCAGCAGTGGCCACAGGACTGGAAAATTGGTCAGTTTTCACTCCAGTCCCAAAGAAAGGCAATGCCAAAGAAAGCTTAAACTACCACACAGTTGGACTCATCTCACATGCAAGTAATGTTCAAAATTCTCCAAGACAGGCTTCAGTAATACGTAAACTGTGAACATCCAGATGTTCAAGCTGGTTTTAGAAAAGGCAGAGGAACCAGAAATCAAATTGCCAACATCTGCTGGATCATGGAAAAAGCAAGACAATTCCATAAAAACATCTATTTCTGTTTTATTGACTATGCCAAAACCTTTGACTGTGTGGATCACAATAAGCTGTGGAAAATTCTGAGAGAGATGGGAATACCAGACCACCTGATCTGCCTCTTGAGAAATCTGTATGCAGGTCGGGAAGCAACAGTTAGAACTGGAAATGGAACAACAGACTGGTTCCAAATAGGAAAAGGAGTACCTCAAGGCTGTATATTGTCACCCTGCTTATTTAACTTGTATGCAGAGTACATCATGAGAAACGCTGGACTGGAAGAAACACAAGCTGGAATCAAGGTTGCAGGGAGAAATATCAATAACCTCAGATATGCAGATGACACCACCCTTATGGCAGAAAGTGAAGAGGAACTAAAAAGCCTCTTGATGAAAGTGAAAGAGAAGAGTAAAAAAGTT
>SJYW01033991.1:87824-111394 GCA_006410735.1 Raphicerus campestris | reverse complement strand
GAGCCCATCTTTGCATGAAATGTTCCCTTGGTATCTCTTGTTTTCTTGAAGAGATCTCTAGTCTTTCCCATTCTATTGTTTTCCTCTATTTCTTTGCATTGATCACTTCCAAAGGCTTTCTTATCTTTGCTTGCTATTCTTTGAAACTCTGCATTCAGATGGGTATTCTTTCCTGTTCTCCTTTGACTTTAGCTTCTCTTCTTTTCTCATCTATTTGTAACGCCTTGCCAGAAAACCATTTTGCTTTTTTGCATTTCTTTTTCTTGGGGATGGTTTTGATCACCTCTTCCTGTACAGTGACATGACCTCTGTCCATAGTTCTTCTGGCATTCTATCTATCTGCTTTGAAATTTTCTTCTTGTTCCTGCCATAGTTTGATCGATTTATTTTTATAATTTATTCAAAATAGTTTCAGATTATTTAACATTAATTGAAGTAATTGCTGACTTTCCATTTTTAGGTTGCTGTTTTTTAACTTTTCTCTTTAAACTGTGTCTGTGAAGTGTGTTGGAATAGTCCAGGATTTCTTCACTCTATTTGTAGAATATTATATGTCTTGATCTGTTTTCTAACTTTTTAACTTGGGCCAAATGTGGCTTTGTTTCCTTATTTGAGAAATGGAAATGATAATAGTATCTACCTGTGATATGAGGTTTAAATTATTAGATCAGTGCCTAGAGCATGGTGAATGCTTACTCAGTTCAGTTCAATCGCTCAGTCGTGTCCAACTCTTTGAAACCCAATGAATCGCAGCATGCCAGGCCTCCCTGTCCATCACCAACTCCCAGACTTCACCCAAACTCATGTGGATCGAGTTGGTGATGCCATCCAGCCATCTCATCCTCTGTCATCCCCTTCTCCTCCTGCCCCCAATCCCTCCCAGCATCAGTCTTTTCCAGTGAGTCAACTCTTCGCATAAGGTGGCCGAAGTATTGGAGTTTCAGCTTTAGCATCAGTCCTTCCAGTGAACACCCAGGAATGGTTTCCTTTAGGATGGACTGGTTGGATCTCCTTGCAGTCCAAGGGTCTCTCAAGAGGCTTCTCTAACATCACAGTTCAAAAGCATCAATTCTTCAGCGCTCAGCTTTCTTCACAGTCCAACTCTCGCATCCATACATGACCACAGGAAAAACCATAGCCTTGACTAGACGGACCTTTGTTGGCACAGTAATGTCTCTGCTTTTGAATATGCTATCTAGGTTGGTCATAACTTTCCTTCCAAGGAGTAAGCGTCTTTTAATTTCATGGCTGCAGTCCCCATCTGCAGTGATTTTGGAGCCCCAAAAAATAAAGTCTGACACTGTTTCCATTGATTCCCCATCTATTTCCCATGAAGTGATGGGACCAGATGCCATAATTTTCATTTTCTGAATGTTGAGCTTTAAGCCAACTTTTTCACTCTACTCTTTCACTTTCATCAAGAGGCTTTTTAGTTCCTCTTCACTTTCTGCCATAAGGGTGGTATCATCTACATATCTGAGGTTATTGATATTTCTCCCAGCAATGTTGATTCCAGTTTGTTCTTGCTTCTTCCAGCCCAGCATTTCTCATAATGTACTTTGCATAGAAGTTAAATAAGCAGGGTGACAATATACAGCCTTGACGTACTCCTTTTCCTATTTGAAACCAGTCTGTTGTTCCATGTCCAGTTCTAACTATTGCTTCCTGACCTGCATAAAGGTTTCTCAAGGGGCAGGGCAGGTGGTCTGGTGTTCCCATCTCTTGAAGGATGTTCCACAGTTTATTGTGATCCACACAGTCAAAGGCTTTGGCCTAGTCAATAAAGCAGAAATAAATGTTTTTCTGGAACTCTCTTGTTTTTTCAGTAATCCAGTAGATGTTGGCAATTTGATCTCTGGTTCCTCTGCCTTTTCTAACACCAGCTTGAACATCTGGAAGTTCATGGTTCACGTATTACTGAAGCCTGGCTTGGAGAATTTTAAGCATTACTTTACTAGCATGTGAGATGAGTGCAGTTGTGCGGTAGTTTGAGAATTCTTTCGCATTGCTTTTGGGATTGGAATGAAAACTGACCTTTTCCAGTTCTGTGGCCACTGCTAAGTTTCCCAAATTGTCTGACATATTCAGTGCAGCACTTTCACAGCATCATCTTTCAGGCTTTGAAACAGCTCCACTGGAATTCCATCACCTCCATTAGCTTTGTTCGTAGTGATGCTTTCTAAGGCCCACTTGACTTCACAGTCCAGGATGTCTGGCTCTACGTGAGTGATCACACCATCGTGATTATCTTGGTCGTGAAGATCTTTTTTGTGCAGTTCTTCTGTGTATTCTTACCACCTCTTCTTAATATCTTTTGCTTCTGTTAGGTCCATAGCATTTCCGTCCTTTATCGAGCCCATCTTTGCATGAAATGTTCTCTTGTTATCTCTAATTTTATTGAAGAAATCTCTTGTCTTTCCCATTCTGTTGTTTTCCTCTATTTCTTTGCATTGATTTCTTAGGAAGGCTTTCTTGTCTCTCCTTGCTATTCTTTGGAACTCTGCATTCAAATGGGTATATCTTTTCTTTTCTCCTTTGCTTTTCACTTCTCTTCTTTTCACAGCTATTTCTAAGGCCTCCTCAGACAGTCATTTTGGTTTTTTGCATTTATTTTTCTTGGGGATGGTCTTNTCGTGAAGATCTTTTTTGTGCAGTTCTTCTGTGTATTCTTACCACCTCTTCTTAATATCTTTTGCTTCTGTTAGGTCCATAGCATTTCCGTCCTTTATCGAGCCCATCTTTGCATGAAATGTTCTCTTGTTATCTCTAATTTTATTGAAAAAATCTCTTGTCTTTCCCATTCTGTTGTTTTCCTCTATTTCTTTGCATTGATTTCTTAGGAAGGCTTTCTTGTCTCTCCTTGCTATTCTTTGGAACTCTGCATTCAAATGGGTATATCTTTTCTTTTCTCCTTTGCTTTTCACTTCTCTTCTTTTCACAGCTATTTCTAAGGCCTCCTCAGACAGTCATTTTGCTTTTTTGCATTTCTCTTCCATGGGGATGATCTGATCCTGTTTCCTGTAGAATGTCATGAACCTCTGTCCACAGTTCATCAGGCATTCTCTCTATCAGATCTAGTCCATTAAATCTATTTCTCACTTCCACTGTATAATCATAAGGGATTTGAAATGTTGTTGTTTTTATCACCATCTGTAGATTGTGGCTAACTTGGAGGCAAGAAGTAGAATTGCACCAGAATCAAGAGGAACCAGTCCAGTCAATGCTTTCTAATATTGTCGTCTAATCATGTTTACTTTATACACACATATACACACACACATTTAAAAAGCCAAATTAAAGGGATATATTTCTTCAGATTGCTTATTGCAGTGTTGCATGCATTAATACATTTTTCTTAGTGAATAAAATTAAGATCTAATATAAACTAAATTTCAAATTCTGCAGTGATTGTTACCAACATAGCACTTAGAACCTGTAATTTCAGTGCTTTCTGATGAGTACTATTTTTTTTTCATTTTATTCATTAATTTTTGGCCATGTTAGCCCTTCATTGCTCGGTGGGCTTTCCTCTGCTTGCAGCGAGTTGGGGCTTCTCTCTGGCTGTGGCGTGTAGGCTTCTCACTGCACGGCTTCTCTTGTTGCTGAGTGTGGGCTCTAGGGCGCCTGGATTTCAGTAGTTGTGGCACAGGGGCTCAGTCACTGTGGTTCCTGGGCACACGGACCTAGTTTTATTTGCTCCTGGATCAGGGGTTGAACCCGTGTCTCCTGCATTGGCAGGCTGATTCTTTACCTCTGAGATACCAGGGAAACCCTGATCAGTACTAATTTTAGACATGTATTTGAAATGTAGTGTTATTTCACTACGCACACTAAGATATCAGTATCATGTTCTAGCTTGCAATCAAAGAAGTCTGAATCACATTCCCATAAATATTACCTAGAAGAAGTTCTGTTCTATCAACCTCTAAATGTGAAGCCTCATAAGTTCATTAATGTTTATGCAAATAGGGGATTGGATTTCATTAGTGGAAGGAGCACAGATTTTAAATACCTGGCATCTCCTCATTTTTAGCCCTATTAGTCCCTATGTAGAGTATTCTGAAAATAGCATGTGATCTTGTCATATAAGTTCATGACCCTGTTCAAGGAAAGTAGGCATTGGTTATATTTCATCAGAAAAAATTAATTACCAGCTCCTATTAATTCTTTAATTTGTGGTGTAGATGCTTTGAGGGTCTTATAAGTGAGTCTTATTATAGGAATGGTTAAGAACACAACCATTGAGTATCTATTATTATGTGTTGGAGTACTGTGAGAACAGTTCCTTCTGATTTATTAAATTTTTGAAAACATAAGTTTCAATGTTATTGACAAATTTTATTAATAGAATAAAATTTATTGACTACCTACCATTTTTTGGCATTGCCCTGAGGAATATTAACACAATAAATCTTACACCTTTCTGAAATATCTTGCTCGCTTAATAGATGGAGAAGGTAGAAGCCAAATAATATCAGTAGCTGCCCAGAGCCATTTAGCTGCTAACAGGTGGAATGCATGCCCACTGTGTGCTCTTTAAAAAGAGTGCGTCTTAATTATAACCTTTGCGATTATTGGACTAAAGTGAATAATGACTTTGTGTATTTATGTAAAGAGATACACTGAAATTAGTGCTTTCAATTGCTTAAATTTCATCAAGGTGGACAAATATAGACATTTCCATAGTAGAAAGAGGGAAGAATTTTTTAAAATGTAGGTAGCTGTTGATCTATCATTGTTGATGTATATGTTAATGCCATTTTCAGATGTTAGTAGTCCTCATAGGCTAATTTATTTAAAGATGGGAGGGGAAGAAGAATGACATGAAAAGATAGATATGGTAAGGTAGAACGCTTAGGAAGAAAAGGTAGTCTGTACTTAAAAAGGGTTTACTAAGGTAAGTAGGAGAATACACAAAGAATATAATCAAATAGAAACAAACGAAAGCAAATTATTGAAAAAGACTCTGATGCTGGAAGGGATTAGCAGCAGGAGGAGAAGGGGACGACAGAGGATGAGATGGCTGGATGGCATCGACTCAATGGACGTTGAGTCTGAGTGAACCCTGGGAGCTGGTGATGGACAGGGAGGCCTGGTATGCTGCGATTCACGGGGTCGAAAAGAGTCAGACACGACTGAGCGACTGAACTGAATTGAACTGAGAGCAGAGGAAATGAGAATATAGATTTTGGGTTATAAAAGAAAGATTATTGGTATTGTACCATTTTTATTCCATCAGTTTTCTTTCACATGAGATGATTATCATTGCTTTTAGAGCTTGAAGTGACTATAGATAGGATAGTTGCTCCACTCATCTCATTTTGCAGATAAGGAAACAGTGATTATGAGGGTTGCCAAGGGCACATAGCTCTGGTGTCATGCAGGATCTGTTCCTCATAGCTTTTGATCGCATACTTGTGCTCTTTTTACAGTATTCTAAGTACTCTTTTCCTTAGAGTTCAAACAACTTAAGTGAAAATGAAACAACTATCTGAAAATGAAGTTGTAGCAAATACTTCGATTGTGTGTGCCTGTCTTGTGATTATTCCCTATTGACATTTTTTCAAGATGGATATATTTAAGGTGGTGGGATGAAGGGGTAGATTGTTTATTCCTAATTTTTTAATTTATGGAATACATATTTATTTGACTTACAAATTATTGACAATAAATATTGGATTTATATATGATAGATTTACTTTTTCTGTTGCTAAAAAGAATGTAAAAACTGAAATCACATTTTTTTTTCTTCATTTTGCAGTAGTATTATTGATTCCACAGAATACAGCCAACCTCCAGGTTTCAGTGGCAGTTCTCAGGTAAATGATGTATCTCACAATCTGTTCTAGTGGTGCCATAGATCTTATCACCTGAGTTGTAAAATCACAGATGAATCCTATCCTAGAGACAGCTGTTTGGTGTGCTCTAGCATTGGTTAGGGCTTGAATAGCTCTGGTAAATAATCAGCTGTATATCTGCTCATTACTGATTGAGTTAAAAAAATTTTTAGCATGCTAGTAACATTAGGCCTTGAGAGGAAGGAAATAGTGGAGAGCAAATATGAGTAATCAGGACATTGTTTCTCTCGGAGATAAGACAGTTATAATTTATTGATGAATTGCCTATTACTATGTTGAAACATGAAGCTTTTTTCTGGAAGGTAAACTACAGGCTTTATTAAAATCGACTCTGGCTTCTCATTTTGTTTAATTAATTGTATCATTATTTTAATTTTTACTCTCTTCATCTCTGACTTGGGGATGCTGGTATTTGACAAGTCTAATTTTGAGGTCAGACTGGTTTTTTTTAACTTTTCACATTGAAATAACTTCAGACTTAGAGAAAAGTTCCAAGAATATTAAAAATAATTCATTTATATTCTATATGCAGGTAATCCAGGTGTTCATATTTGATCATATTTGCTTTATCATTCTCATTCTGTCTTTTCTTTTACATGTATGCACATAAAATTTTTTCTTTGGATTGTTTAAGTAAGGTACAGATGTAATATTCCTTTATCTATGTACTTCAATTTGTGTTTCTTTAAAAACAAAAGTATTGTCCTGTATAATCACAGGATAATTTTAAAATTCAAGAAGTTAAGATTGATGTGCTTTATATAATTCCTGTATCTTATTCAGATTTTATAAATTGTTCTTACAGTTATCCTTTACCTCCTTTTTTTCATAAAAGAAAAAAATAAGGCATTTAAGTAAGGCATGTCTTTGTATATTCATTTTATGTGATAGTGCAGTTATTTTTATCAAAGTGGAAAAAAAAGCTTTCATATCATACAGCTTTTATTTGTGTTTTTCTTTTCCCACTGCTTAGATGACTGCCTGTGTGACTGTTAGGATTAGACTGCATAACTCCTCTGCATATCCTGTGTTATCTTCAGTCCTGTGTTATCTGTGTTATCTTCAGTTTTGTGCTTGGATTTGGCAAGTTCATAGATTTGTTTCTCTCTCTTCCTGAACAGCCACGAATGCACTAGATCTAGGTGTTTTTGTAAGACATAATGAGATATACCAGGAGACAATTTTTTTTAAGTTTTATTTATTTTACTTTTTGACTGTGGTGGGTCTTTGTTGCTGCACACGGGCTTTCTCTAGCTGTGGTGAGCGGGGCTCCTCTTCCTTGCAGTGTGTGGGCTTCTCATTTTCTCTCTGACTTTACCGTTTATTTGTTTGGCTGTGTCGGGTCTTCTTTGAGCCATGTGGAGTCTTCTGTCGTGGTGCACGGATTTTCTAGCTGCAGTACGCAATCTTAGTTGCCAGCTGGCCTGTGGGTTCTTAGTTCCCCAACCAGGGAGCGAACTCCTGTCTCTCGTTGTGCACAAATTTGCTCTAGTTGCAGCGTGTGGACTTAGTTGCCTGTGGCCTGTGGGCTCTTAGTTCTCTAACCAAGTATGGAACCCATGTCCCCTGCATTGCAAGGAGAATTCTTAACCACTGGACCGCCAGGGAAGTCCCTCAGGAGAAATTTTTACGAATTGAATGGAAACATCTTTAAGAACTTGAAGAGGAAAGCAGAATCTGGAAACAGGCTTGGCACTCATAGCTGGAGCTTGATGTTCTCCTTTCAAACATAATCTCACAGAATATTTGCATCGGACACAGTCACTTTGGGACTAGGAAGAAATGAAACAAAAATCAAGATCAGTTCATGAACTTACCTGAGCACATTTAAAAAATCACTATGCAAAATACGTAAAATACCAAACACACCTGTATCTTGACTAATACAAGCAGTTGCTGCATCTCTGCTAATTGTGGCTTTAATCTCACTGTAGTTTTCTGTTTGCCCAGGTACGATTTATTAAGATGCCCGGTCACAGGATTATCCCCCTTCTTGACAGTAGCCAGTCCAGAGCAAAGCCTTACTTCCTTGAACCCTCCCCCAAATCACTTAACATGAGCCCGTATCCTATAAGTAGTATGTAACATCTTCCTACCTTAACCCATAGTATGCTATATTCTTTATTGCAATGAGCAGTAATAAAACTTGTGTGTTCTTGTTGGTCTTTGGTTGCAGGGCTTTGACAAATTCTATATAAAGGACCAAGGAAAGCCTTTTTCTTATTGCCATTTTATAGGACATTGGTTTGGAATTTCTAGCAAATTCCATGAGTTAGAAATTATAGAAACTGAATCTAGGTGGGGGAAAAAAAAGACATTCAGAATAGTATTTTTGTCTGTGTGTGGTTTCTTTTTTTTTTTTTCTTCACTTTTTAATTTTTACTCTTTGCATGTAATAAAGGAGACTTAGTTTGAGATGGTACAATAAGCCTGTGGTCTCTCCAACCTCCACCCACTAGAAATCCCACTGACATATAGCTGTCCTCATACAGAAAACTTGAAAAGAATTTATAGACGATAAAAAGAATATTTAAGAAGTCTGCCTAACGTGAGTCACCATGTGCAGAGTAAAAGAGCGCTTTTGGTGAAGTCATCTGGGTCTCCCAGGAGACTCCAACCTTAGCATCTGCTGGAGGAGGGGGAAGTTGTTGAGGAGGAAAACCTGCTAGGGCTTCCGGGACAGAACTCATACGACATATTGTGCCGAAGTCCTTACCCTTCGTTTCTAGGAATACTCTTTATAAAACACAGACTTAAAACAAATTGATATAAAAATAATTGAAAACAAAGGAGTAGATGAGGATAAGCTTGGCAAATGTAAGAATGGTAAGGAAGAAGACAAAAACAATGGCCGAGTAAAGTACAGATCAAAATAGAACTCAAGGAAAAAGTCATTAGAAGACAGATACATGTTTTCACATAATAAAACGTATAATCCCACAAGCTAGTAGTAGTTTGTGTGACATAATATAAAGGATTGGTATTTATATAAAGCAAAACTTTATTAGAAATTTTTAAAAATTGATTGAAACTTAAACATGGTAGGAGGCTTTTAAAGTATACTCATCCCTCAGTATCTATGAGGGGTTTGTTCCAGGAGCTGTGGCAGGTGCCCAGGTCCAAAGATGCTCAGGTTCCTTATGTGAATTGCGGAATATTTGCATATAACCTCTGCAGCACACCCTCCTGTATACTTTGTCATCTCTATGATGACATAATAACTAGTATTACATAAATGCTATATAAAAATTCAAATACAGTGTGAATACTAACTATGTAAATAGTTGCCAGTGCAGCTGCAAATTCATTTTGTGTTTTGAAATTTTCCGGAATTTCTTCCTTTGGTTGGGGTGGATATTTTCTGTCTGTGTTTGATTAAATTTGTATTTATAGAACCTGTGGATATGGAAGGCCTACTGTATAGCTCAAGAAATAATTAAAGTAGTATATTAGTATTTAGGTAACATTTATTTTCCACCTACTGTGCATTGCATGAACATTGCTCAGTGTGATTTAGAAGCATTAACTACTTTAATTCTTAGAACTTGAGATACATACTATTATTATTATTTTCTATTTTACTAAGGAGGAAACTAGGACAAAGAAGTTAAGGAGAAGTTAAGATATTCTAACACAGGCATTATGGCTTCAGGACCTGTGCTTTTAAATATTAACTTATAATGCCAACAGTTTTTTTTTTTTCCAGTACTTTTTTCAGTACTTTCTATTTACCAGACACTATGATGGGCTTGGGTTATTGAACAAAAACAAGGCAGACAAAAATTCCTGCTGTAACCCAGCACTCAGTCTGCTGCTGCTGCCGCTAAGTCGCTTCAGTCATGTCCAACTCTGTGCAACCCCATAGATGGCAACCCACCAGGCTGTCCCGTCCCTGGCATTCTCCAGGCAAGAACACTGGAGTGGGTTGCCATTTCTTTCTCCAATGCATGAAAGTGAAAAGTGAAAGGGAAGTCGCTCAGTCGTGTCCGACTCTTGGCGACCCCATGGACTGCAGCCCACCAGGCTCCTCCATCCATGGGATTTTCCAGGCGAGATTACTGGAGTCGGGTACCATTGCCTTCTCCAGCTTTCAGTCTAGTTGGAGATATACTAATAGTAATAAAGATTATCTTTGACAGAGAGGAGGTAAGGGAGCAAGCTATGTGAATATTTCTGGGCAGATCTAACCTGAGTGAAAGAAAGGAAGTACATAAGCCTCACGCTAGAAGCCTCCCTGACATAGCCCAGATATCTGTTAGGACTGGAGAGGAATGAGCAAGGGGGAGAAAAACAGAAATGAGGTAAGAAATGTAAATAACAGAGGCCACTTAGTGTGTAGCTTTCTCAGTCATTATAAAGACTGGATTTTTTTCTTTGGTTGAATGAGTCAAACTTAGCTTAATGGGTACTTGGCTCACTTTATTCTTTGTATCAAGGGATATACATATTGTTAGTAATCTTGGAGCATTGAGAAAACTGGATTGGTTCTAAAACAAGATAAACTGTACCATCTACATTCTCAAAATCAGAACCTCGAGTAAACAGCTGATTTGACAATCTGGAAGAGAGTAAACCAAAGACTCCTCTGAATACCTTTGTGTCAAAGAGTATATAAATGTTGCTACAAACAGCTTAAAAAAATCCTGTGTTGAAACGGTATATATCAAAATTTATGAAATTTTGGTCAGAATTATCCTAAAAATTATATCATTAAATGGATTCATTTTTAGATGAGAATAAAACTAAATGGCATTGAACTCAAGAAACTGGGAAAAATTTAAGATGGTAAATGTAGAGAGATTAAAAAAGATTATAAGATGTTTCAATATATAATTGAAATTGGCTATTATAGTATTGAGTAGATTAGGAAACTTGGTGCTGGTGCATACTAATAAAAATAGAGCTCTTAATAAATTGAACAATTTGAATAGACCAATAACCATAATTGGATGTGATTCCAATTTAAACGAAACAAAAACCTCAAGAAACTTTTTTAAGGGTTTGTAGAGAATGTGACCAACTGACTTTAAATGGTTATTTGTAGATGAATGCTTCAGAAGTATATTACAAGGGCATTTACCCAAGAGGTTATTTTAATGTATTCTAAGACTGCTCTAACAAATGGGGCACAATAAAAATTTTAAATATAACTGAAAGGTAATTGAGAGTTTACCCTATGGTGAAGGTGGTTATGCAGATCAGTGGTAAAAAGGAAGATTAAGTAAATTATGTTGCGATACCCTGGAAACCATTTGCTGGAAATCNAATAAAGATTATCTTTGACAGAGAGGAAGTAAGGGAGCAAGCTATGTGAATATTTCTGGGCAGATCTAACCTGAGTGAAAGAAAGGAAGTACATAAGCCTCACGCTAGAAGCCTCCCTGACATAGCCCAGATATCTGTTAGGACTGGAGAGGAATGAGCAAGGGGGAGAAAAACAGAAATGAGGTAAGAAATGTAAATAACAGAGGCCACTTAGTGTGTAGCTTTCTCAGTCATTATAAAGACTGGATTTTTTTCTTTGGTTGAATGAGTCAAACTTAGCTTAATGGGTACTTGGCTCACTTTATTCTTTGTATCAAGGGATATACATATTGTTAGTAATCTTGGAGCATTGAGAAAACTGGATTGGTTCTAAAACAAGATAAACTGTACCATCTACATTCTCAAAATCAGAACCTCGAGTAAACAGCTGATTTGACAATCTGGAAGAGAGTAAACCAAAGACTCCTCTGAATACCTTTGTGTCAAAGAGTATATAAATGTTGCTACAAACAGCTTAAAAAAATCCTGTGTTGAAACGGTATATATCAAAATTTATGAAATTTTGGTCAGAATTATCCTAAAAATTATATCATTAAATGGATTCATTTTTAGATGAGAATAAAACTAAATGGCATTGAACTCAAGAAACTGGGAAAAATTTAAGATGGTAAATGTAGAGAGATTAAAAAAGATTATAAGATGTTTCAATATATAATTGAAATTGGCTATTATAGTATTGAGTAGATTAGGAAACTTGGTGCTGGTGCATACTAATAAAAATAGAGCTCTTAATAAATTGAACAATTTGAATAGACCAATAACCATAATTGGATGTGATTCCAATTTAAACGAAACAAAAACCTCAAGAAACTTTTTTAAGGGTTTGTAGAGAATGTGACCAACTGACTTTAAATGGTTATTTGTAGATGAATGCTTCAGAAGTATATTACAAGGGCATTTACCCAAGAGGTTATTTTAATGTATTCTAAGACTGCTCTAACAAATGGGGCACAATAAAAATTTTAAATATAACTGAAAGGTAATTGAGAGTTTACCCTATGGTGAAGGTGGTTATGCAGATCAGTGGTAAAAAGGAAGATTAAGTAAATTATGTTGCGATACCCTGGAAACCATTTGCTGGAAATCAGCTTTCTATTTTATCTCTTACTTTAAGAGTTCAGATCAGCTAAATAATGATTTAGATAATAATAGAACTGTAGAAATTAAGAAAGAGGACAATGTATAAGAAAGTACCACAAACAAAATTTTATACCCAAACTGGGAAAGATATTGTCAGTATGATAGGCTAATGGTTTAATTGCTTCAAAATAAAAAAAAGTATCTTATATCGATTCCATGTTTTTAATGAAAGCACCAACAGGCAAAAAGTAGATGAAGAACATGGGAAAAAAAGATAAATCCAAATGGCCCACTCACATGTAAAATAATACTCAACTGTGTGATTTGGTAATGATAAACACAGAAATTTTTTATAAGAAATGATCCAAAGCACTGTTTAAAAGTTACATATCAATATTATTTATACAAGCAGAAATTCTGGAAAAATAAATATGCCCAGTGATAGTAGAATAGCTTCAGAGACTGATACAGCTATTGAGTATACTATTTTGCTACTCTTAAAAATAATGTTTATAGTTGAAATGGAATTGATAAAAAGTTAATATAATGTAGGTGATGCCTGAAGTAATTATTTTATACCTTTGAATTTTTATAATTGCCTGTTTTTGCCTTAGAGTTTTTATATAACTTTTATACAGTTAGTAAAATCAGGAAGTTAATGTCAATAGAATATCATTATCTTAGACAGTGTATTTAAATTTCAGCAGTTTTGCCACTAATATTCTTTTATAACAAAAGGAAAATTTTCTTTGTCCAGAATGAATCCAGAATCACTCGTTATATTTAGTTGTCACGTTTCTTTAATCTCCTCTAAATTGTTTTAGTTCTCAGTTGTACATGAGGTTGACATTTTTGAAGTGTAAGTTAATAATTTTGTAGACCATTCCTCAATATGATTTTGTCTGATATTTCCCTATAACTGGATTCTGATTGCCCATTTTTATCATAAATGCTACAGCCACCAATGTGGTATCCTTTGTTAGTTTGTCACATCTGGATATGGTGTATCTGCTCAATTTTGGTGATATTACCTCTGATCAGTTGATTAAGGTGGTGCCTGCCAGATTGGCTTGCTATAAATTTACCATTTTTCTCCCATTTGAGCATGTATTAATGAATCTTACTTGAAATAATAATAAATTTTTTTGCCCAAACAATAATTTTTCTTTTCTACGTTAATTTTAAAATTTTTATTGAAGTATAGTTAAGAGTTTCTGTTTCAAGTGTATAGCAAAATGATTGATATGTATGTGTATATATGTTTGAATTATAGGTTATTTTGAATATTTTGAGCATAGTTCCTTGTGCTATACAGTATGTCCTTGTTTGCCTTTTTTGTATACAGTAATGTGTATATGTTAATCCCGAACTTCTAATTTAACACCCCCCCACATCTATGCTGTCTTCTTTGGCAACTATAAGTCTGCTTTCTAGTCTAGTCTAGTTTTGTAAATATGTTCATTTGTGTGATTTTTAAAATTCCATATGTAAGTGATATCATATGACATTTTTCTTTCTCTAATTTACTTCACTTAATATAATCTCTTGATCCATCCATGTTGCTTCAAATTGCATTGTTTCATTTTTTTTAATGCCTGAGTAATAATTCCTCATTTATTAGTTAGGATTTCCATTCTAAGGGAGATGTTTCCTTCCGTCTCTTTTTGTTTTTATGGTTATGGAATCATGGATTTAAAAGTTTTTCTGTTAATCATTTTGAAGCTCAGTCTGTTCCCTGTTTGGCTGGTTGGAAATCCTTCAAGCTGATCTTCAAGTTCTTATCATTTTTTAAGTATCTTCCTACATTCTTAGATAATAAGATGTACCAGTATCATCTTGTACTTACCTTGCCCCAGTTCTGAAATCAGCCGTGTATCCAAGAAGTGCTCTTTTCTTTTAATGGCAAATGATACTTCAAAACAAAGGTCTGGATTTTAAATATGCTCATTGCTCGTGGAGTGTCGTTGCTTGTAGGCCTTCTCGGTTGACAGAGCTAGGAAACGTGCGTATCTGTATATATAACATATTATGTATTTATTAATTACATGTTAATCACCTTAAGTGTTTGATGAAAAGACTCACAGGAATCAAGGAGTTTATACTTGTGGAACTTGATTATAGGCAATGGATACAGTACAACCAAGCAGAAGAAGGGTACTCATTGAAAAGGATGTGATTTCAAGCAGTCTTCTTTGTCCTTGTAGCACTGAGTCACAGAGGAGCTGCTTTGTCTCCAGGTTCAGAATGACCACTTGCTTACATTCTCAAGTACCTTAGTAATGGGAAGTGCAAATCTGGCTTGTAGTCAGATCTCTTATTTTAAGCTAATCCCATAGGCAGTGCATTATAGTTATGTGACCAGTTATTAACTTACAGGCTTCACTGAAATAGGTGAATCATAAATTCAATTATTATTACTAAACAATAATGACAGAGTGATGCAGTCTGTTCCCAGACAACTCTCAGGCCTGTGGTTATGAAATACCATTTATCTTTATATAATACATTTTGCAGTAAAGGTTAAGAGTCAGTAGCTCTGTAAATAACCATGTGGACAACCCATACCAGCTGAGATTACTATTCAATTGAAGAACATCATTTATATAATCATCTATGTATATAATATATCTATGTTTTTGTATCTGTCATAAAAGCTATGGATTCATGCTGCTGACTTCCCATTACAGTTTACTGTTGCAGGGTTCATTGTAGCTTTAGTGAACCTTTCATATCTTTAATTACCTATTCTGACAGAAACTTAGTTCACATTATCAAAATATACATTTTACTTATTGTCATAGTCCTATTAGTATGTGTATATATATATTTGGAAACTAATATAAACTAATATGGAAATTACTAAGAAAGCAAATCTACTAACTAGTGGTGAATATTTATTTAAATTCCTTTATATCTTTAGTCTGAGAATATAGTTACAAAACTATAGTGTGTTCAAAAATTACTTGGGTTTGATTGTTAATTTTTCATCAGTATTCACTGCAATATTTCTTTGAAATACAATTGAGTTCGTTTGCTTCTGTTTGTGTTCCATCACCAACCCTTACCTTTATCACATACAAACTTTCTCTGAAAATATGAAATATTAACCTGATTTTGAAGGTCAGAGCTATACAGAATGTCATACTCAATATAATAGCACCCCTCCAGCCTTTCTAGCAATTTCCATATCCTTTATCTTTTCCCACTACATTGTTTCTTACCCTTTGTTGGTAACCAGTTGTATTAGTCAAGTTTTCCTGATGCACATGCGTATTCTTATTTCTTCTTTTTTACACAAGAGATGGGTTTCCTAGTGATTCTCTTCTGTGCTTTGCTTTTTTAACAGTTTATCATGGAAACAAATCTGTAGAAGTGCATATAATTCTTCCTTATTGTTTTTATAGCTGCATAGGATTATTTGATCAATTTGTTACTTAAAGGTAGTTTACATTATTTTGTAATTAGAAAGTAGTGCTGCAGAAATTAATTTGTACATATGTATTTTCATATCATTGGATGGTGTATCTTCAGTGTAAATTCCTAGATGTGGGATTTCTGGGTCAAAGATGGATGAATAAATGCGTGGATGGGTAGATAGNGCAATTAGAAAGTAGTGCTGCAGTAATTAATTTGTACATATGTATTTTCATATCATTGGATGGTGTATCTTCAGTGTAAATTCCTAGATGTGGGATTTCTGGGTCAAAGATGGATGAATAAATGCGTGGATGGGTAGATAGATGGACAGACAGAAGAGACTGATATTGCCAAATCATCTTCCTCCCCAAAGGATTGTACCAGTTTGCACTTGTCCCAGTAGTATATGTGTCTGCTGTCCTAGAATCTTTCTCAGAGCTTCTCTAGTAGAATGAGTTCTACTTTAAAATTTTTGTTAATCTGTCAAGAGAGAAATATATCTCAGAATACTTTCCCCAGCCGTAGATGAATGTGTCTGCTCTCCTAGAATCTTTCTCAGAGCTTCTCTAATAGAGTGAGTTTTACCCTAAAATATTTGCTTATCTGTCAAGAGAGAAATATATCTCAGAATAGTTTTGTGTTTCTGTAATTAAGAGTTAGATTGAACAAATATCATATGACTGCTACTATATTAATATACTAATTAGTGGATTATATATTCATATTTCTGGCCTATATTTTTCCTATAAAGTTTTTTATCTGATTTCAATTTTTAAGACTTGGCAGTCGGTATGTTAGGAAAATTAGCACTTTATCTGTGATAAATGTTGCCTATATTTTATTCTGTTTTTTTTTTTAACTGTTTAGAATTTCTAAATCATTATTTAAAGTTAGCAATCTTTTGTTGCCTCTGGGTTTTGAGTCATAGTTCTAAACGTCTACCTCTAACTAGGATGTAGAGAAATTAATCCACGTTTTCTTGTCTCATTTCATTTATTACATTTGGACTCCTGCTCTCTTTGGAGTTTATTCTGGTGTATGTTTTGAGGTGTGGACCTAATTTTATCTTTATTCAAATGTCTAGTTAGTTGTCCCTGCTCACTTGTTATTTATTTCTTTAATTTTTTCTTCGGCTGCATTGGGTCTCTGTTGCTGCTCATGGGCTTTCTCTAGTTGTGGCAGTCAGGGGCTACTCTGTTGCAGCACGTGGGCTCAGCATTTGCAGCTTGTGGGCTCTGGAGCATGGCTCAACGGTTGTGAGGCACAGGCTTAGTTGCTCTAGGCATGTGGAATCTTCCTGGACAGGAGATTGAATCTGTGTCCCCTGCATTGGCAGGTAGATTCTTATCCGCTGTACCACAAGGGAAGTTCCCTGTGTGTTTTGAGATGCAGCCTTTCTTATATCAGAAATTCTGTGTGTGTATGGATTTATTTCTGGTCTTTCTCTTCTATCTACTGACATATTTCTCTCTTCATCTTTCACTGTCACCTCTTTATGTTTTAATGTCTGATAGAAATTAATTCCCCCAGCCCCCTAGCTTCTCTTTTTCAGTGTTTTACAGAAATTCCTGTTTTGTTTCTTCATATGAACTTTAGTATCAGTTTTTCTAGCTGCATAAAAAAGTTTCTTGGTGTCTTTATTCAAACTGCCTTTAACTCATAAATTACCTTATGGAGAACTGACATGATATTGAGTTGAGTCTAGGTTTTATTTATTTCTGTTTAAGTTTATTCCTAAGTTGTTNGATTTTGAAGGTCAGAGCTATACAGAATGTCATACTCAATATAATAGCACCCCTCCAGCCTTTCTAGCAATTTCCATATCCTTTATCTTTTCCCACTACATTGTTTCTTACCCTTTGTTGGTAACCAGTTGTATTAGTCAAGTTTTCCTGATGCACATGCGTATTCTTATTTCTTCTTTTTTACACAAGAGATGGGTTTCCTAGTGATTCTCTTCTGTGCTTTGCTCTTTTAACAGTTTATCATGGAAACAAATCTGTAGAAGTGCATATAATTCTTCCTTATTGTTTTTATAGCTGCATAGGATTATTTGATCAATTTGTTACTTAAAGGTAGTTTACATTATTTTGCAATTAGAAAGTAGTGCTGCAGTAATTAATTTGTACATATGTATTTTCATATCATTGGATGGTGTATCTTCAGTGTAAATTCCTAGATGTGGGATTTCTGGGTCAAAGATGGATGAATAAATGCGTGGATGGGTAGATAGATGGACAGACAGAAGAGACTGATATTGCCAAATCATCTTCCTCCCCAAAGGATTGTACCAGTTTGCACTTGTCCCAGTAGTATATGTGTCTGCTGTCCTAGAATCTTTCTCAGAGCTTCTCTAGTAGAATGAGTTCTACTTTAAAATTTTTGTTAATCTGTCAAGAGAGAAATATATCTCAGAATACTTTCCCCAGCAGTAGATGAATGTGTCTGCTCTCCTAGAATCTTTCTCAGAGCTTCTCTAATAGAGTAGTTTTACCCTAAAATATTTGCTTATCTGTCAAGAGAGAAATATATCTCAGAATAGTTTTGTGTTTCTGTAATTAAGAGTTAGATTGAACAAATATCATATGACTGCTGCTATATTAATATACTTATTAGTGGATTTATATATTCATATTTCTGGCCTATTTTTTCCTATAAAGTTTTTTATCTGATTTCAATTTTTAAGACTTGGCAGTTGGTATATTAGGAAAATTTGCACTTTATCTGTGATAAATGTTGCCTATATTGTATTCTGTTTTTTTTTTTAACTGTTTAGAATTTCTAAATCATTATTTAAAGTTAGCAATCTTTTGTTGCCTCTGGGTTTTGAGTCATAGTTCTAAACGTCTACCTCTAACTAGGATGTAGAGAAATTAATCCACGTTTTCTTGTCTCATTTCATTTATTACATTTGGACTCCTGCTCTCTTTGGAGTTTATTCTGGTGTATGTTTTGAGGTGTGGACCTAATTTTATCTTTATTCAAATGTCTAGTTAGTTGTCCCTGCTCACTTGTTATTTATTTCTTTAATTTTTTCTTCAGCTGCATTGGGTCTCTGTTGCTGCTCATGGGCTTTCTCTAGTTGTGGCAGTCAGGGGCTACTCTGTTGCAGCACGTGGGCTCAGCATTTGCAGCTTGTGGGCTCTGGAGCATGGCTCAATGGTTGTGAGGCACAGGCTTAGTTGCTCTAGGCATGTGGAATCTTCCTGGACAGGAGATTGAATCTGTGTCCCCAGCATTGGCAGGTAGATTCTTATCCGCTGTACCACAAGGGAAGTTCCCTGTGTGTTTTGAGATGCAGCCTTTCTTATATCAGAAATTCTGTGTGTGTATGGATTTATTTCTGGTCTTTCTCTTCTATCTACTGACATATTTCTCTCTTCATCTTTCACTGTCACCTCTTTATGTTTTAATGTCTGATAGAAATTAATTCCCCCAGCCCCCTAGCTTCTCTTTTTCAGTGTTTTACAGAAATTCCTGTTTTGTTTCTTCATATGAACTCTAGTATCAGTTTTTCTAGCTGCATAAAAAAGTTTCTTGGTGTCTTTATTCAAACTGCCTTTAACTCATAAATTACCTTATGGAGAACTGACATGATATTGAGTTGAGTCTAGGTTTTATTTATTTCTGTTTAAGTTTATTCCTAAGTTGTTGTTGTTGTTGTTTTTTATACAGTTGTAAAGATTTTTAAATTTTGAGATAATTGTAGATTCACATGCAGTTTTAAAAAATAATTCAGAGATAGCCCATGAGAATCCCCTGGTGGTACAGTGGTTAGGACTCTGTGCTTACATTGATGGAGGCTTGGGTTCAATTCCTGGTCAGGGAACTAAGATCCCAAAAGCTGTGTGGTAAAGTCAGAACAAAACAGGCATCAGCAAACAAAAACAGAGAGAGCCTATGCATCGTTCGCCCAGTTACCCTAATGATAACACCTTAATAATATTGAACTTCCTATATCTAGTCCATGAATATCTTTCCATTTATTTTGGTCTTTCTCTTGGCAGTATTTGTGTTTGTAATATAGAAGTCTGCCCTGCTTCTGTTAAAATAATTTCTAATTCTTTTTTGATGCTATTATTGATCCAGTTGTTTTAAAATTTTCTACTTTGTTATAAATATATAAACATGATTGATTTTTCTATCTTAACCTTATTTCTTATTATTGTGCTAAATTTTTGAAAACATTTTCATGTATCTGCTTTTGGCTGCGCTGAGTCTTCTGGCCTTTCCCACTGGGCTTTCTCCCGTTGAGGCAAGCAGGGGCCACTCTTGAGCTGCGGCACACGGGCTTCTTACTGCAATGGCTTCTCCTGTTGCAGAGCTTGGGTGCACAGGCTTAGTTGCTCCATGGCACGTGGAATCTTCCTGGATCAGGGATCAAATTCATATCCTCTGCATTGACAGGTATATTCTTAACCACTGGACCACCAGGGAAGTCCTTGCTAAACTTATTAATTCTGATTGTTTTGTAGATTCTTGTGAAATTCTATGTAAAATCTTGTGATCAGCAAAAATATTTTTGCCTTTTCTAATCTTTTTGTGTTCTCTTCTCTTTTCCTTCCCTCACTTCTTCCCCGCTCCTCTCTTTCTCCCTTCTCATCCTTTCCTTCCCATCTCTCCTCTCTTTTTCCTTTTAACCTCCCTTTGCCAATACTTCAGCTTATATGTTAGCTCTACATTTTGGTAGAAGCCCTTGATAAAGTTGAGGAAGTATCCTTCTAGTCCTAATTTTTTGAGAAATTTTAACATGTATAGATGTTGGATTTTGTCTTTTATGCATCTCTTGGAATTATTATATGGTTATTTTCCTTTATTTGCCCACTTGGTGAATTGCATTGATTGATTTTCAAATATGAAGACAACCCTGCATTCTTGGACTAAACTCCATTTAGTCATCATGAGTTATTCTTTGATTTGCTATTTTGCTGTGGATGCTTGTTTTCATGAAGGTTCTTATTCCCCCTTTTTTTTCCTTCCCTTGCTCCAGTATCCTCATTGGATTGTGGGTATTACAGTTATGCTGGCCTCATGAAATAAATGGGGAGGTGTTTTCTGAAAGGTTTGTGCAAGATTGATGTTATATCTTCCATGAATATTTGGTAGGATTTTCAAATAAAAGTATCCGGGCCCTTTCTTTAGAGTTATATGCTGGGTTTTGGTGTACTTATTCTGTCTTAGAAAGCATCACTACGAACAAAGCTAGTGGAGATGATGGAATTCCAGGTGAGCTATTTCAGATCCTGAGAGATGATGCTGTGAAAGTGCTGCACTGAATACACCGGCAAATTTGGAAAACTCAGCAGTGGCCACGGGACTGGAAAAGGTCAGTTTTCATTCCAAATCCCAAAGAAAGGCAATGCCAAAGAATGCTCAAACTATTGCACCGTTGCACTCATCTCACATGCTAGTAAAGTAATGCTCAAAATTCTCCAAGCCAGGCTTCAGCAATACGTGAACCATGAACCCCCTGATGTTCAAGCTGGTTTTAGAAAAGGTAGAGGAACCAGAGATCAAATTGCCAACATCCACTGGATCATGGAAAAAGCAAGAGAGTTTCAGAATAACATCTATTTCTGCTTTATTGGCTATGCCAAAACCTTTGACTGTGTGGATCACAATAAACTGTAGAACATTCTGAAAGAGATGGGAATACCAAACCACCTGACCTGCCTCTTGAGAAACCTATATGCAAGTCAGGAAGCAACATTTAGAACTGGACATGGAACAACAGACTGGTTCCAAATAGGAAAAGGAGTAACATCAAGGCCTGTCTCTTATACACATCTCCCCTAGCTTCTCTTTTTCAGTGTTTTACAGAAATTCCTGTTTTGTTTCTTCATATGAACTTTAGTATCAGTTTTTCTAGCTGCATAAAAAAGTTTCTTGGTGTCTTTATTCAAACTGCCTTTAACTCATAAATTACCTTATGGAGAACTGACATGATATTGAGTTGAGTCTAGGTTTTATTTATTTCTGTTTAAGTTTATTCCTAAGTTGTTGTTGTTGTTGTTTTTTATACAGTTGTAAAGATTTTTAAATTTTGAGATAATTGTAGATTCACATGCAGTTTTAAAAAATAATTCAGAGATAGCCCATGAGAATCCCCTGGTGGTACAGTGGTTAGGACTCTGTGCTTACATTGATGGAAGCTTGGGTTCAATTCCTGGTCAGGGAACTAAGATCCCAAAAGCTGTGTGGTAAAGTCAGAACAAAACAGGCATCAACAAACAAAAACAGAGAGAGCCTATGCATCGTTCGCCCAGTTACCCTAATGATAACACCTTAATAATATTGAACTTCCTATATCTAGTCCATGAATATCTTTCCATTTATTTTGGTCTTTCTCTTGGCAGTATTTGTGTTTGTAATATAGAAGTCTGCCCTGCTTCTGTTAAAATAATTTCTAATTCTTTTTTGATGCTATTATTGATCCAGTTGTTTTAAAATTTTCTACTTTGTTATAAATATATAAACATGATTGATTTTTCTATCTTAACCTTATTTCTTATTATTGTGCTAAATTTTTGAAAACATTTTCATGTATCTGCTTTTGGCTGCGCTGAGTCTTCTGGCCTTTCCCACTGGGCTTTCTCCCGTTGAGGCAAGCAGGGGCCACTCTTGAGCTGCGGCACACGGGCTTCTTACTGCAATGGCTTCTCCTGTTGCAGAGCTTGGGTGCACAGGCTTAGTTGCTCCATGGCACGTGGAATCTTCCTGGATCAGGGATCAAATTCATATCCTCTGCATTGACAGGTATATTCTTAACCACTGGACCACCAGGGAAGTCCTTGCTAAACTTATTAATTCTGATTGTTTTGTAGATTCTTGTGAAATTCTATGTAAAATCTTGTGATCAGCAAAAATATTTTTGCCTTTTCTAATCTTTTTGTGTTCTCTTCTCTTTTCCTTCCCTCACTTCTTCCCCGCTCCTCTCTTTCTCCCTTCTCATCCTTTCCTTCCCATCTCTCCTCTCTTTTTCCTTTTAACCTCCCTTTGCCAATACTTCAGCTTATATGTTAGCTCTACATTTTGGTAGAAGCCCTTGATAAAGTTGAGGAAGTATCCTTCTAGTCCTAATTTTTTGAGAAATTTTAACATGTATAGATGTTGGATTTTGTCTTTTATGCATCTCTTGGAATTATTATATGGTTATTTTCCTTTATTTGCCCACTTGGTGAATTGCATTGATTGATTTTCAAATATGAAGACAACCCTGCATTCTTGGACTAAACTCCATTTAGTCATCATGAGTTATTCTTTAATTTGCTATTTTGCTGTGGATGCTTGTTTTCATGAAGGTTCTTATTCCCCCTTTTTTTTCCTTCCCTTGCTCCAGTATCCTCATTGGATTGTGGGTATTACAGTTATGCTGGCCTCATGAAATAAATGGGGAGGTGTTTTCTGAAAGGTTTGTGCAAGATTGATGTTATATCTTCCATGAATATTTGGTAGGATTTTCAAATAAAAGTATCCGGGCCCTTTCTTTAGAGTTATATGCTGGGTTTTGGTGTACTTATTCTGTCTTAGAAAGCATCACTACGAACAAAGCTAGTGGAGATGATGGAATTCCAGGTGAGCTATTTCAGATCCTGAGAGATGATGCTGTGAAAGTGCTGCACTGAATACACCGGCAAATTTGGAAAACTCAGCAGTGGCCACGGGACTGGAAAAGGTCAGTTTTCATTCCAAATCCCAAAGAAAGGCAATGCCAAAGAATGCTCAAACTATTGCACCGTTGCACTCATCTCACATGCTAGTAAAGTAATGCTCAAAATTCTCCAAGCCAGGCTTCAGCAATACGTGAACCATGAACCCCCTGATGTTCAAGCTGGTTTTAGAAAAGGTAGAGGAACCAGAGATCAAATTGCCAACATCCACTGGATCATG
>SJYW01033991.1:70434-84287 GCA_006410735.1 Raphicerus campestris | reverse complement strand
CATGGCATCTGGTCCCATCACTTCATGGGAAAAAGATGGGGAAACAGTGGAAACAGTTTCAGACTTTATTTTTTGGGGCTCCAAAATCACTGCAGATGGTGACTGCAACCATGAAATTAAAAGACGCTTACTCCTTGGAAGAAAAGTTATGACCAACCTACATAGCATAATCAAAAGCAGAAACATTACTTTGCCAACTAAGGTCCATCTAGTCAAGGCTGTGGTTTTTCCAGTGGTCATGCATGGATGTGAGAGTTGGACTATGAAGAAGGCTGAACGCCGAAGAATTGATGCTTTTGAACTGTGGTGTTGGAGAAGACTCTTCAGAGT
The DNA here is from genome assembly GCA_006410735.1 of Raphicerus campestris. Taxonomy (NCBI): domain Eukaryota; kingdom Metazoa; phylum Chordata; class Mammalia; order Artiodactyla; family Bovidae; genus Raphicerus; species Raphicerus campestris. The sequence goes on along the minus strand of SJYW01033991.1, from coordinate 83,957 downwards.
CCCTTGGACTGCAAGGATGTCCAACCAGTTCATTCTGAAGGAGATCAGCCCTGGGTGTTCTTTGGAGGGAATGATGCTAAAGCTGAAGCTCCAGTACTTTGGCCACCTGATGCGAAGAGTTGACTCATTGGAAAAGACTGATGCTGGGAGGGATTGGGGGCAGGAGGAGAAGGGGACGACAGAGGATGAGGTGGCTGGATGGCATCACTGACTCGATGGACTTGAGTCTGAGTGAACTCCAGAAGTTGGTGATGGGCAGGGAGTTCTGGTGTGCTGCGATTCACGGGGTCGCAGAGTTGGACACAACTGAGCAACTGAACTGAACTGATTCTGTTTTATTCTTAAACCCCATAAATGAGATATTATAGCTAATGTATACAAACAGTATTTGAAATCACTTGCTTGGTTAATATATCCTTGCTTCTCTTTCGTTCTGTGTCTTCAATCTTCTAGTTTGTTTTATTAAACTTTTAAATTATAAAATTTCAGAAATTTTAAAAGAAATGGCTTATTGATGATAATCCTTGCTTTCATTTACATGAAAAAGCATTTTGCTCAGCATTCTGTTGTTGTAGGATAGTTTTGTTCAATCTGAATTTTAGGTTGAGGTTATTTTCTTTCAACTTTTTAAGTATATCCAAACTTAGGATGTTCTAGCTGCTGTGAATGCTTTTGAGAAGTGTTTTGCTTCTTTAATTGTTCCTATTAAGTGAATTATCTTTTCTGTTTGTGTGATTTTAAAATCTTTCTCTCTTGGACAGAAACACAGATTTGCTTTAGTATATGTAATTGTGAATTTCTTTGTATTCTTCCTTGATAGGAAGAACAGATAGTTTCTCTGTCTGTATTCNTGTTCCTATTAAGTGAATTATCTTTTCTGTTTGTGTGATTTTAAAATCTTTCTCTCTTGGACAGAAACACAGATTTGCTTTAGTATATGTAATTGTGAATTTCTTTGTATTCTTCCTTGATAGGAAGAACAGATAGTTTCTCTGTCTGTATTCATGTGTTTTCAGTTTTGGAAAATTATCAACATTAGCTCTTCAAATGTGTCTTCTTGCATCTGTTACTCTCTTCTGGGTCTCTGGGNTTTCAATGTTTGTTAAGTTCTGAGCACTATCATCTGTGCTACGAATCAGAAGATGAAAGAACTTGCTTTACTGTCAAGGAGTAATATAAATTTAGTGAAGGGAAGCAACAGGTAAATAATGCTGCATGGTATTATATGTTATATAAATATGCCAAGGCCATTAAGGGAATAGAGAAGAATATTGACTAGTATAACTAGAGGTGAAAAAAATCATGCCAAGCTGTAAATGGGGAAATGTAAGAGAAGATTCCTGTAGAGATTTCAGAGAAGTTGTATTTAGTCAAAGCTAGTATTAATTAACTGAAAAAGGGTAATAAAAACATGTTCAAAGTAGAGGAAATAACTTATGCGCAGATTTGTATACTATAGGATAGAATAGTTTTATTGCTGTAGGATAGTTCTGTGCCCTTTTTGTTAGTTCTCTGATCTTTAGCCTTTCTTGGTGTCTCTGCTTACCACTGAGGAAGGGACATTTATACCAACCCTGCTCAGTATTTGTCTTTTTTTTTTATATATGGTTTGTAGATGATGCATATAAAATACAGTGCTTTGTATAAGATTCTCAGTTGATGTTATTTTTAATACACCTGCTCAAAATGAGCATTACCAAGGAAAGAAATGTATGATATTTTATTAGTTGTCAAAAATTTGGCCTTGAATTTCTCTTGAATAAGCATGGTTGTATTATAATCTACACATTATAGAGAGAGAACCTTAGGACACATTTGCCTCAGGTTTAGAAGTGGAGCAAAGCAAAATATATGGATTCACAAGGCATTTTTCCTGTGAAGACTAGACGAGAGCCAAGCTTTGATTATAAGTGTGTTTGAAATTAGTAGTCAGCAGTCAATAGTTTTCATTCAGATGGAAAGTTTTCTTTGTATTGTCTGAGAATTAATCCCCTTATTAAACTTCTGTAATAATCTATACAACACTATAGTATTAAGCTGTAACTTTGAAAGTGGTCTGAGACTTACACTCTGATTGGCAGAGGGTGCCTTTCAGATTTTATTTGTTGGTATGATGTTGAAATACAACCACAGGTAAATGGCAGACATTAAAAAGAGAGAGAGAGATAGTAAAGAGAGGTGGGAAAAGGCTAGTGATTCATAATTTTTAAGTAACTATAACATAGGCATGCTGTGGGATAGTAAAGGTAATCACAAACCAATTAATTTTGGGGATATAGCTTTATAGGAAGATAGACTAGTAAGTTAAAACCAGAAGGAAGATTAATTTAGTTTTATACTTAATAGATATGGTTGTATTGTACTCAATACATAGTTGTCTTAGTTTTTAGGCATCTCGAATTTAACTTATCCAATTTGTACACTGACTACACATTTTGCTGAATATCAAGTTTCTCCTAGTTTTCTTGGCTCTAAGTAAGACCTTGAAACTTCTTTGTAATGGGTACCTAAGAGTTTGATTGTCCTTTAGTCTATTTTCAATTGAGAACCCATTCCCCGTCCCCGCTTCTATTTTCATCTATGAAAATGAGAGATAACTAAGAGATTAATATATTGAATTCTTAATTGTAACTGAAAAAAGAAGCTAAATTATAAAGCATTAGAAGATGGAAAAGAGACACCGAATACACTTTTACAGAATAATTAGAATAGGAGAAGTCAGTGGCACCCCACTCTAATACTCTTGCCTGGAGAATCCCATGGACAGAGAAGCCTGGTGGGCTGCAGTCCGTGGGGTCGCTGAGAGTCAGACACGACTGAGCGACTTCACTTTCACTTTTCATTTTCATGCATTGGAGAAGGAAATGGCAACCCACTCCAGTGTTCTTGCCTGGAGAATCCCAGGGACGGAGGAGCCTGGTGGGCTGCCGTCTGTGGGGTCGCACAGAGTCGGACACGACTGAAGCGACTTAGCAGCAGAATTGGAGAGGTGATTTGCCAGAAGATATGTATGGATTTTGATCAAAAACCAACCAAGCAAACAGAATCCTACCTTTTCCCAACCAGATAAGTGAAATCTAATCCCTATGCTTTCAAATACTGAAATAATTGTTTAAAAAAATTTTTTTTATAACTTCTGTTGAAAGTTGGTGTTAAACTGTTGGGTATAATGGCCAGAAGTTCAGCTACCTTAGAAAAAGATTATAATCTTCTACAGAATATACATTTTTGAATGCTTATGAATTTTATGTACTTAGAGATTGATGTCAAAATATTGAAAGGATAGATTAACATTAAATAGAATTTTAAATAGATATTTAAAGTACCTGTCTGTTCAGTGTTTGTTACATTAAGTAGCTCAGGGTAATAGGGTTGTCTTAATTTATAAAAAGAACCAGTTAGCTATTGTATCCAGACTACTTTGTAGTACAATTGATATCTTCCCCCCCTGCTTTTTTTCCCCTGTAATAACCTATGTTTTATTTATAATTTGTTGAACTTCCTGAGAAGAAGTTTTGTCAACTAAGAGCTTTGGCCCAATAACATTTTGATATTGCATGCTAAGTAGGTTTGTTCCTTTTGCTTTCCCAGAATGGAAACACCACAAAATTGAACTCTTAATGTAGGTCATTAGATGACTGTGTTAAGTTAGCTTTTAAATCTTTAAAATTTAAAATATTGCAGACAGAAGCTGACTTAGTTTCCTCAATTGTTTTCCTTTATAATCATTGTTAGATAAATTTCTTCATGTCAACAATTTAAGATAACTGGAAGTCTCTAGATAAATAAATTCTTAATTATATATCACATAGTATAGTAAAAGTAAAGTAATTCTTTTGTCTTAATGATTCTTATACTGTAATTTCTTTTAGCCTACTGTTATTTTCAGAGAACATTTGAGAAGGAAAATCACAAAACTTAAAAAAGTTGTATGGGTGTTTATGTATGTATATGAGCTAAGAATAAGAAGGAAGTTATGAAAAAAAAAACATTGTTGTAACAGGCTCAAGTTTCAGTATAGGAGGCTAACTAATGTAATTGTGTGCTTTAGTTTTCTTTCTTTGGGAAGGAAAATGCAAATCCAAACTTTAAGCAATTTTAGAAAACAATGTTTTTTATTTATGCTTTTTCGTTGTAGGCCTGTTTCTACATTGGAGAGTAGATTAGCTCTCTTCATTAGATGAATAGATTAGATTTTTCATAACCTGACTTTGATTTAAGTTCTACCTCATTTAATTATGAATAGTTTACTGAACTGGATTTTACTCAAAGTATTTGTAAAGAATTCTGTTGGATGGAATTAACTGTTTTCCATGTTCCACCAAGATATTTGCATGAACCTATTTTAAATTTGACTTTGAAAATTCATGATTAATACATTGCATTTTTTTACTCCCATCCCATAATTGGTTTTGAAACACTTCAAAGTATTATGTGAACAAATATTTCATTTGCTTTTTATTTAAAAATTCATTTTAAAATCTAAATTGTGTTTGGACAAGTAAACAGGAGCATGATAATATATCCCTGTAAATATGTTCCTTCAAACTAACAAAACTCACTTTCTCCATTGATAAGGAATTTTATTTTAGTAAATGATTTAACCTTTCTTGATCATAGGTACTTTTTTTCCTTTGTCTTGCAAGAAATGAATGCTTAAAAAAGAAAGAATTCATAGTATGGTCTTATTGGTGTTCAAAGAGACGATATCTTTCAAGAACCACTGAGAAATTTTTATGAAAGCTGAAAGATCAGCTAATTAATTTGTGTACCTTCAGTTCAGTTCAGTCACTCAGTCGTGTCCGACTCTTTGCGACCCCATGAATTGCAGCACGCCAGGCCTCCCTGTCTATCACCAACTCCTAGAGTTCACCCAAACTCATGTCCATCAAGTTGGTGATGCCATTCAGCCATCTCACCCTCTTCTCCTCCTGCCCCCAATCCCTCCCAGCATCAGAGTCTTTTCCAATGAGTCAACTCTTCCCATGAGGTGGCCAAAGTAACTGGANCCCAAACTCACGTCCATCAAGTTGGTGATGCCATCCAGCCATCTCACCCTCTTCTCCTCCTGCCCCCAATCCCTCCCAGCATCAGAGTCTTTTCCAATGAGTCAACTCTTCCCACAAGGTGGCCAAAGTAACTGGAGTTTCACCTTTAGCATCATTCATTCAGTTCAGTTCAGTTCAGTCGCTCGGTCATATCTGACATTAGTCCTCTCTAAATATGAGTTGTTTATATTTAGAATATAATTGTTAATCTGTAGTTATTGCTCTTTGACTTACGTTGTAGTTCGATTTGTTTAATTTATTTTGTTTTCTTCGTATAGATGACAGTCGAACTGCAAGCCAGTTGGATGAATTTCAGGAATGCTTGTCCAAGTTTACTCGATACAATTCAGTACGACCTTTGGCTACATTGTCATATGCTAGTGATCTCTATAATGGTTCCAGCATAGTTTCTAGGTAAGTATTGGGCAGCACTCTTTACTATTTTCTTTTGCAGAAGCATCTAGAATTTAATTGAATTTGAGAAACAGTGTTGATAGGGTTAAGAGCCTGTGTTCTGAAATTCAGGTTGTCTGCCAATTTTTATCTCTATGGTCTTTGGCAAGTTTCTGAATCTCTTCAGTCCTTGATTTATCTATAAAATGGAATATTTGTGAGTATCCACCTCATAGGGCTGCAGTTTGTTTTCTTATAATTCTTTTGTCTGGTTTTGGTAACAGGGTATATTCTTATATATTATAAGCTTATAATTATTATGTAAGAATTCTTATATTCTTAAGATATAAGAATTAAGATAAATATAAAAATATAAGAACTCTTAAATTCTTATAAGAATATAGTTCTTATAGTCTTATATTAGAATTTATAATTCTTATATAAGCTTATATCCTTATAAGAATATATAAGAATATACATATGTGTATATATATATATATATTTCTCCTTTTCAGTTTTTTAGAAAAATTTGTAAAGAATTAGTATTATTTCTTCTTTATGTATTTGGTGCAGTTCTCCGTTGAAGCTGTCTTGGTCTTGAGATTTCTATGAGGGAAGATTTTTAAATAGAAATCTAATTTTTAAAAGAGATTTAAGGCTAATCCAGTTATCCATTTCTTTTTGATTAAACATTAGTTTGTGCCTTTAAAGAAATTTGTCCATTTCATCTAGGTTGTTAGATTTATTGGCATACTAGTGTTCATAGTATTCCTTTATTACGCTTTTAATATCTTTATATTCTGTAGTGATTTTCCCTTTTTCATCCTTGGTTTTAGAAATTTCTTTTTTTTTTTTTTTTTCCAACCTAATAGTCTGGCTTAGTAATTTTTATCTTCTCAAAGAGCCAGCTTCTGGTTTATTGATACTCTCTATTTTTCTGTTCTCTGTTTCATTGATTTTCTACTCTTAACTTTATTATTTCCCATTTTCTTCTTTCTTTATGTGTACTTTGCTCTTATCTTTCTAGTCTCTTAAGGTAGAAACTAAAGTGACTGAGTTGAAACATTTCTTCTTTTCTAATATAATTTGTGTTGTAAATTTCCCTCCAAGCATTATATTAAGTACAACCCACAATATTTTGTGTGGTATCTTTTCTTTTTCCCCAAATTCTTTTATTCTGGGAAAATACACAGGACATAAAATTTACCATCTTAACAAGTGAACTGTTCACTGGTATTTAAATACATTCGTAATACTGTGCATCTGTCATCACTGTCTATCTCCTTAACACTTGACATCTTGTAAAACTGAAACTCACTACCCATTAAACAATAACTCATTGTTTTTTTCTGGCCCCCCAGTCCTGGCAAGCACCGTTTTGCTTTCTTTGTCTATGATTTTGATTACTTCAAATATCTCATATAAGTGGAATGGTGCCAATGCATTTGTTTTTGTGACTGGCTTATTTCATTTAGCATAATGTCATCAGTGTACATCCATGTTACAGAATTTCCTTTTTATATAGATGAATAGCATTCCGTTGTGTGTGTATGTATGTGTGTATACATACACACACACACACCACATTTTGGTTATCTGTCAGTTAATGCCTGTGTTGCTTCCGTGTTTTAGCTACTGTGAAGATGCTACTATGAACATGGGTGTAAAAATATCTCTTTGAAATCTTGCATGCAGTTTTTTGTGTATATACTGAGAAATGGAATTGCTAGATCACGTGGTAATTTTATTTTTAATTTTTTGAAGACCTGCCATACTATTTTCTGCTGGGGCTTTACCACTTAGAATTTTCACCAGCGCCACGTAAGGGTTCCAGTTTCTCCACATCCTTGCTAGGGCTTGTTTTCTGGGTTTTTTTGATCACAGCTATTTATTGGGTGTGAAGTTAGATTTGATTTGAATTCCCTGATGATTAGTGATGTCTTTTCATATGCCTGCTAGTCATTCTTGCCTGGAAAATCCTGCAGACAGAGGAGCCTGGTAGGCTATACAGTCCATGGGGCCGCAAAGAGTCGGACATGACTGAGCGTCTTCACTTTCACTTTTCACTTTCACTAGTCATTTGTCTACCTTCTTCGAGGAAATATCTGTTCAAGTGCTTCTTCCATTTTTGAATGAATTTGTTTTTTTGTTGTTGAGTTTTAGGAATTTCACATACATTCTGAATTTTTTTTAATTAGGGGATAATTGCTTTCCAGTGTTGTATTTGTTTCTGCTGTACAGCAGCACAAACCAGTCTAATCTGAAATATTAATCCTTTATCAGCTTCATAAATATTTCCTCTCATTCTGTGAGTTGCCTTTTTACTCTGTTAATATTGTCTGTTGATCCACATAATTTTAACAATTTTACGGTCTTATTTGTCATATATTTTTTCTTTTGTGTTACTTGTGCCTGTGGTGGCATACAAGAAATCATTGCCTCTCTAAAGTTGTAAAAAGAGTTTTATGGTTTTAGATTTCAGGTTTTGATCCATTTTGAGTTAATTTTTATATATAGTTTTAAGAAAGGATCTAAATTCATTCTTTTGCATGTGAATATCTAGTTTTCTCAGGATCATTGAAAAAATTGTCCTTTCTCCATTGAATGGGCTTGGTACTCTTGTCAAAAATCCTTTGATCATAAATGCAAAGGTTTATTTCTATATTCTCTCTTCTATTCCACTAGTGTATATGTCTGTTTTTATCTATATTTTTTGACTCCTATAGACCTGCAGTAAGTTTTGAAATCAGGAAGTGTGAGTTATCTAGCTACTTCAGGTCCTTTGGAAATCCATGTGAATTTTAGGATGGGTTTTTATATATCTGTAAAAAAAGTTATTGGGATTTTGATAGGAATTGCATTACATCTGTACATCACTTTGGGTAGTACTGACATCATAATGATATTCGACCTTCCTGTCCATGAACCTGGGATGTGTTTTCATTTATGCCTTTTCTCGTTTCTTTCAGCAGTGTTTAGTAGTTCTGCTGTACAAGTCATTGCCTTTGTTAATTGCTAAATATTTTTTTGATGCTGGTGTTTTTCTTATTAGATTGTTCATTGTAATTGTATAAAGATGTGATATTTTTTATTTTTACTCTGTTCAAAAGACGTTTTAATCTCAAACTTGATTTTATTTTGACTCATGGACTATTGAGACTTACTAGTTTTCAAATATTGGGTTTTTCTAGTTATCTTTTTATTATTAATTTATATTATTTTTGTCTTCATCATCTTGGTGACCATTCTTTAAATTTTTTTTTAGCAAAAGTTTCTAATATACATAAGATGGGAAAGAATGGAATCCTTTATAACAGTCANTGAGACTTACTAGTTTTCAAATATTGGGTTTTTCTAGTTATCTTTTTATTATTAATTTATATTATTTTTGTCTTCATCATCTTGGTGACCATTCTTTAAATTTTTTTTTAGCAAAAGTTTCTAATATACATAAGATGGGAAAGAATGGAATCCTTTATAATAGTCATCTCCCAGACTCATCGGTGATCCAAATTTTGCTATACTTGCTTTGTTTATACTCTTTATTCTTACTCTCTTGGGTTAAGTATTTTGAAGCAAATGCCAGTCATCCTGTCATTTCAACCATACAATCCTAAGAATCTCTGTGTCTTAAAATATGGGCATTATATAACTATAGGGCTGTATCTCATCTAACACAATTAGCAGTAGCCCCTAGGAAGCATCAAACTGCTAGTGTATGTTCAAATTTTCTTGATAGAAAAGCCTTAAAAAAGATATTTTTGATTCAGTTCAGCAATTTGACAAGTTTTAACTTTTTAGAAATTAGTAAAACTACACGTGCTTTTTCACTTACATGACTAAGATTTTTATTTATGTAATGAATATTCATCTTGAAATTCGGGGCATTAGCTAAAAAGACTATTACATTAAATCTTGCTGTATTCAAGCTTGTTTAACTTGGTAGCAAATAAGACAAAAATCATAGATTTATTTTTCTATAGGTTGAAAATAGAAGCATTCCTAATCATGCCCTGGAATGATTAAAGTTTAAAAATGTCTAAGTTTGTGGGTTTTGCTTAACTAATTAATTAAAGTAGTAATTAAACTATTAAACAAAAATTGATTGACCACCTAGTATAGATGAGGCTAGGCATATAGCCATGGACAGGTCAGCTTTGATGCTTGGATTCAGGAGAACTCTCAGTTTTATTTCAGTGCTTTTATACAATAAATCATATTGACCTGCTATGTATACATTTACCTATAATTATATGGCTCTACCCAACTGAAATGTAATGCAGGTTAGAAATCTGTTGTAATATTGATTAGTGTCCCAGACCATTGTGAATTCATCCTGAATTATATTTTCTTATCCATTTAAAAATGAACAAAAAACCAAAACCAAAATAAAAATTTCCTTCTTAACTTCATATTACAAAAGCAGCATTTCTAGTTAGAAAATGTAGGATTGGTTATACACTTCTGCATGCATGCATGCTAAATCGTTTTGGTTGTGTCCAACTCTTTGCGACCTTATGGATTATATAGCCCTCCAGGCCTCTCTGTCCACAGGATTCTCCAGGCGAGAATACTGGAGTGGGTTGCCATGTCCTCCTCCAGGGCATCTTGGGCATCTTCCTAACCCAGGGATCGAACCTGGCTAGGTATTCAAAAAAGAATAAGAGCTATTCTTTTTTCNTTCTCTGTCCACAGGATTCTCCAGGCGAGAATACTGGAGTGGGTTGCCATGTCCTCCTCCAGGGCATCTTGGGCATCTTCCTAACCCAGGGATCGAACCTGGCTAGGTATTCAAAAAAGAATAAGAGCTATTCTTTTTTCATCATTCCTGAAAGCCATTTTAGCTTGATTTAATGTAATTCTGTTTTTTAAAAAATAAGCAAACCTTGATCATAGAAAGACACTTGTATCAGAACGCTGTGTTTTCTGAAGCAGACATTTACTATCATAGGAAAATTTAAGATTTCAGTTTGGAAATATCTCACTTACTAAAAGTGAGATTAGTTGTATCAGAATATTTCAATCAAAATATTTCAAGCAAAAAGCTTAAAGCTGCCTTTAATTGTTTCATCTTGCATGTAAACGTCCATCTTTTCTCTTATTTACATTGAATTAATGTTTCTGAAGGAAAAATTTCCCCATTTTAAAAGTGCACTTTTAAAATGAAGACTATACAAACAGTCCATACAAGAAACATACAGTCCATACAAATAAACATACAATCCATAGTATTCAAGGGATTTTGAAACTTTCACAACACTGGTGATTTGGGTTTTTTTTTAGTTTCTCACATTCAAACACATCATTGATAACAGATTCATTTTAAAAGCTTTCAGTTCCTTGCTAATTAGGACATTTAATGAATTTCTTTGGGAAAGAGAAGTGAGACATGAGATGACTAATAATGTTAATTTGGTACATTAATTCATTCCATTATAGAATAAATTATTCGTTCTGTAAAATTACATGAAATGCGTCCAGTGTTTGGTCATTTATTGCAGTGAAAATCTCACTGAGAATAAAAGCTGAACCAGAAGCTTTTGCTTTTAAAATGTGTCATCCTTTGCTTATGGATCACATTGGGTTATTTAAAGTAACACCATGTTCGTGAGTCCACAAGGTGGCAGCATTTGTTTACTTTGACAATAAAATAGACAAGGTATGGAAATTAGTGACTTACAAGTGAAGTTCATTCTCATGAATCCTAGATAGTCCTCGATTAATATCAACAATTAATAGAAAGGATAGAGAACTTTTCTGACACATAGCAATAATGGTACATTTTGCATTTTTTCTTAAATTAGGTATTCAGTGGCCATGAGAGAGAAATGCTTTAATGCTGCATTGTTTAAACTTACTGAATACTTAGTGGCAGTGGCTGTTTGTTGAATTCTTGGCTTGAATTATGCATACCTAGGTTGTTTTGGTTAAAATTGTTATAATCTCCGTCTGTAGTTTAGAGATTATTTTAACATTTTTGTTTATATTTTCTCAAATTCTTGAAATAGAATTACGTCAGGCATTAGTAAATTCATAAGAAAATGGTTATATATTGTGGCATTTTTTTGCTGCTGGCAATGTAGTATTTGATTACTTTTTCTTCAGACACAATTTTAAGTATTTTACATGCCATTGTGTTTCACTAATTCTTTTAATCTTTATATCAGTCCTCTGGAGTAAGGCATTGTCATTAATCTCATTCTACACTAGAGGAATTGAGATAGAAATTTTCTAACTTGTCCAAGGTCAACACAGTGCTATGAAATGACAGAACTAAGATTTGAACTAATAGGTTCTGGGCCCTGGGTTCTGCTATTCTAGTGTCCCTTCAAGATCTGTTGAAACCTTGGGAAAGTTTCTGAAAGCACTTTACTTTTGACACAGCCAAAAGAAGTAGTTCTTGTGAGCTTCTGATACTTTGTATCCCAATTACATCTAACTTGGCTTTAATAATGAAAATTTATTTTTAATTTATTGTAGATATGATGTCCCAGTGTCACTTTTGCCATAGTTTGAAAATATTCAAATTAAATACTTATTTTTTTTGTAGTAGCCAGTTATAAGGATTGCTTTAATTTTCATTTTTAATGACAGTCAGTGCTGATCCAGATTTAGGATACCTATTAATATATTCTTTATTGCAGAATACTGAGAATTTTAAATTTGTGCTTAAAAATAGGTTGTTTCCAGATAATTAGTGACTTGTTTTCTGGGGAAGAAGTATGATTTTGGGGCTGCTTATGCATTCCTCCGTTTTTCAGACCATATTTCTGTTACTGTCTTAAGAGTTAGTGGGCCGTCTGGGGTTGGTGAGAAATGAGAGGAGTGGAAATGCAGAGCAAAGGATTTTTTTTGTTTTTTCCCTTCAGAATTTGGCCGGGGGCCAGTTTTTTGAAGCAGTAATTTAAAACATTGTGTTCTAGGCTAGAAGCTTCATCAGGGAGGGGATCTTATCTGCCTTATTCCCTGCTGCATCTCCATGTCTGGCATATGGTAGGTACTCATTAGTAAATAGTTGTTGAATGAATGCATGCATGAATGGAAAACTGTCTGCAGGCCCTGGAAGGGCCCAGAGCAGGCAAGGATCTAGCAGTTGTCAGCCTTCACCTGCTTTTACATATTTGCTTACTGGTAAGTATTCCTTTGAATAACGTATCCCTAGGCTAACAAAGAAGGCTTTAAATCACCAATGACATATGACAGAAAAATAAGTTAATGTTAACAACTTAAAATAGAGACATCCAAGCTTGTCAGCAAGTGTTAATGAGTTTCCTACTTTTGTGACAATTCAAGACACAGTCTAAAGATGAAATAAGGAACAGTCTACATTTAAGCTTTAGAAATTGCTACATACCCTCCCTACCCCATAGCCTCTGTCCTTTTTCCTCTTCATCTCAGTTCCTCTTGGTTTTCCTGTTTATTTTCTTTTGCCCTTGCTTAGGCTGAGGCTTGTCAGTAATACAGTGAAACAGTAAACTCAAATCATTTTATGCTTATAACTACAAAGTATTGATTAGGCTAGCATTTGAGATTTTAATAGGCGAGTGAAACTTTGTCAGTAATCAGAACAAAAAGCCAGCAACAAAGACTTAGAATGCTACCTGCTATTCATGATAAAATTACTTACCTGGAAAAGACTAGAGTTTGTTAAGTTAATGACTCTTTTCAAATAATCAAAGTAGATAAGGAATTAGAATGATTCTGCTTGGCACCAAGAGACAAAAGTAGGACTAATGGCTGGAAAGTAAAAGTGAAAGTGTTAGTCATTTGGTCCTGTCTGACTCTTTGTGAGCCATGTCACTGTAACCACTGGAAGCCACATTTTAATATTAATACAGGGAAGATTTGCTCTTCTGACCAGTCCATTCTAAAGGAGATCAGCCCTGGGATTTCTTTGGAAGGAATGATGCTAAAGCTGAAACTCCAGTACTTTGGCCACCTCATGGGAAGAGTTGACTCATTGGAAAAGACTCTGATGCTGGGAGGGATTGGGGGCAGGAGGAGAAGGGGACGACAGAGGATGAGATGGCTGGATGGCATCACAGACTTGATGGACGTGAGTCTGAGTGAACTCCGGTATAT
>SJYW01033991.1:21943-52891 GCA_006410735.1 Raphicerus campestris | reverse complement strand
TGATTCATGGGGTCACAAAGAGTCAGACACGACTGAGCTACTGAACTGAAGTGAACCTACGATAGGTAAAGGACAAGTGAATATACAAGGCAGGGGAGGGACAGTAGTGTAAGATGAGTGAGTTTTTAGATTCCTCATGGGCCTGAAGGATTGTCGTTAACAGTGAGTTAGCTGGAGCGAATGGAAGTGGTTGTCAGAAAGCAATGTGTCAGAAAATGAAAATGCAATTATGGAGAAATGACATTATTGGTAATGAAAAAGCCTAATCATGGTTGTGTGAGGTAGAGGTGAGCACAATAAAAGATCTTTGGAGAAAGGAAAGTCCAACTGATAGACCAGGATATTAGAATCTGTGGGATTGTTGAAATTACTAAGAATTATGACAAGGGCAAATTTGGAGAGTGATATTGAGCTAAAAGTTAAAATTTCCAAGAACTCATGGATTGGTAGAAGGAGTAATAAGGAGCAGTATTATGTGATACAAGTTAACAGGATATTTATTTTGACCTGAGAGGTTTTAGGGAGGAGAAAGAGTATCTGGAGAAGTTGTGCATAGCAAGGAGGACTCTGACTTTATATTGTGTTTTAATGTGGAACATGAGAGGACCTCAAAGGAATCAGCATTTTCAGGGAAGACCTGGGTTTTAGTTAGATTTAGAAGATAATGAAACATTTGGAGACAAAGTTGAAATTATTAGTGGTGTTGATCTGGATGGAGAGAGGTTTAGCTTTGTTTATCTATATTAACAAGGTATGTTTTTTGACGTAGCACTTCATAATCCAGGTATATTTAGGGATATTCTGGCATATGTGAAAAATGACATGAATAGAAAGGTATTTATTTCATTGTAGTATTGTTGTTAACAGTAAAAAAAAAAAAACTAGAAAGTAAATGTCCCTCATTAGACTTACTAAATAATTTATGATATATCCATATGTTGGAAATCTGTGTAACCACTGAGAAAGAAAATGAGGTATCCCTAATATGTACTGATATAGCATGATTGTTAAGATACTATTATATCATCCCATGTATTAAAAAAAAAATGACTTAATACCCATATGTTTGTTCATGTCTAGCAGGATGCACGAACTGTAAATATTATCTCTAGGGAGGCCGGTCATGTGCTTATTTGGTAAAATTGGGAGGGAGACTAGCTTTTGTCTGTACACTTTTTGAACCATTGCCTATATAGGTAGTTTTAAATAATAAAATAAGTTTTAAGAAAAGCTTCAAGCCAGGTTGTGACAAACCTTTCTGAATGGTTGAGCTTTGAATTTTACATGGTAATAAGTGTTGGCATGCTACAGTTAACAGCAGCAGAACGAGTCAGAAATGACTTAGCCACTGAACAAAAACATCAACAATCAAGTGATGATAATTATGTGAACAGAGCTGTAATTTGGAAATTTTCACTAATATCCACCCTTCAAATGGATTAGAAAAGATAAAAGTCAGGACCTGCAGACTTGTAAGGAGGTTGTTGCCATAGCCCAGGTTTGTATTAGTGCATATTTCTGCACATTTCTCAGATGTGTTTTGGTTTAACGTCCTGGTTTTCTATCAGCTTGGTCAAGTTTGGCAGATAGCAGGCACACCCATATGAATATTCTCATATGGATGAGAATATCCAAGCATCATACATTTTCTTCCATTGAGTCTTAGTAATCATTGACTTTTGAATTCCTGTGTCATGTTTTGTTCCCGTTGTTTGGCATTTGCTTATTTTAGTAATAAATGACCTTGCCCACTAGTTATAAACCCTACCAGGCTACTGTACTCTTTTTTCTCTCTCGTTTAAATTATTGTACAGGATGAATTATGATGTTATTACTACTACTATCATATGTATGCCATGAGTAGATACCATTTTTATGTTAGTATTATTGTTTATTTTGCCTCTGTTTGTGTTTCTTATAGACTAACCCTTCTGTTCTCATTAAAATAAGAGCTTTGCATGGTGATTGAGAGCATAGACTCTGAAACTTGATGACTTGGAATTTTCCAGTAAACCTTGAGCAAATTACTTAACATTCGTATACCTCAGTTCGTTTATCTATGCAGTGGAGATTTGAAGGTTAAATATATTTAATGTAAAGTGCTTAAAACAATGCTTGACACATAGTGTTCAGTATGTTATGGAAGTTGTTGACAATACTGTTGATCGAGTTGAAAGAAAGACATAGTTGAATATCCTCAAGTTATTATTTACTTATCCTTTTTGTATTATGTAAAGCTGCACTCTTTTGTTTTCATTTAAAAAAAAAGACCATTTCTGAGCCTTTCTTTGTTTCCTTGAAATTATAGCAGCCCCTGTCTTCTGGGGCAAACTAACATGGTAATGAATTGGACCTTTAACAATTTTGTTTACTTTACAGTTTCTTTTGATAAATTGGATTCTGTTGTTCAGGGATGTTAATCCACCTTGTTCACTAATACATTTTATAATTACCAAAAAAATATGACAGACAGTGGGAACCCTGACAAAATTCCCCTCTTGAGATACTGATGTGTTTACATTGCTTTGTGCTACTCCGTACTAGATGTCTGCATTAATCAGGTGTCCTGTGTGGTCTATTGCCTTGATGCTTAATCACTTGACTGATGGCCCTTTTGACAAAGAATATAGCCAATTTTAAACAGCTGAGTTTCATTTTACTGCTGCTTAAATAAATCACTTTTAAAAACAGTTGAAATGTTCCTAGTATGAAAGAAAAATGCAGTTTATTTTCATGAAAGTCCCCATTCAGATAATTTTTCAGTGTTTATTTTTTAAATTTAAAAAATTCTGTGAAACTGAATTTGTTTTATTGCAGTTAACTTTCATAAACTACTTGTTTTATTACCAGTGATAGTGGATAGCAGAAATGAAGTTTGTATCACAAGACTTCTTGAAGTTCTTTTTTGAATTTAATTGCACCATCAAGTGTGTTTTAATTTGTTTACCTTTTATTTTGTTTTTATTTCAGCCTAACTAGTCATTGTTTCTTACTTTTGTTTGTTCTATCAGATTTCAGAAATTAAAGCAGCTGAAATATTGTATTGTGAAATAAGAGACCATCTATTTTGAATTAGCTTTGAAAAGCTATCTGTCTGAAAACTACATTATTCTTTTGAGTTATTCCATGATTGGTTTCTAGAGTCTGACTTTGTCTTTGGGAACAGATATGATTAAATCTGTTTGAAATTGGGAACAAATGACTCATGGTTGGAACTACTTAAATTCTGAGTCTTAATTATGTGAAAGTACTTGCATTTTTTTTTAAGGTAGCTATTTTTTCTTCCTTTCCCTTTTAATCAGAAATAATGCTATTCTTTATACTTTTTGATCAGTATTTCTATTAAAATCTTGTTTTTAAACTAGAGCCTCTAAGAATATGAAAATAAGGATACCATCTAGGTCCTTGTTATACTAAGAAGACATAGGAAGAAAACATAACCAGAATGTAAGAAAACAATAGCAGTAAAGTCAAAACAAAAGTTAGAGATGAAACTTTCATTAACAAGAAGTTAACAACTTTTATACAAAACAAAATGTATAAGAGTTAATAATGATCTGATACAGCTAAATAATCTTTGTTGAAAAAAAAGAGAGCTGTGTTGAATAACAGGGTGGCAACAGAGGAAATAGATTTAATTACTTGTTTATATCATCATATCCATTCTTTTGACAATCTTTTAACTTATATGCCAGTTTTCTTCCTGTAGTGTCTTTAATAAGTTAGTGTTTAAACTTTTTTATATTAAAAACAAATAGTTTGGAAGTAGCGTGTTTACTTTTACTAGTACAACCTTTGGAATATTTTGATTTATTAGTCATGTGTGTTTGTAGATGAAGAAAAAATATTTAGAGATAATATAACTGGTTTTCCCTTGACATCTCAGCCATAACAAAATTTCCTAAGTTAAGGATAGAATTTCAGTTCTGATAACTCTGTCCTTTACCAGACACAGTAATATTTCTCCTTCAGTGGTGTGAGGTTGTGAGTATAAATTGAGTTGGAATAGATGAATAGTTGCCATCGATACAGTTACATTGCATTAGGGTCCACAGGGCAGATAACATTAGCTGAGACAGCAGTTAGGTTGAAATTGTTGTATAAGTCAGTCTATTGCATTGCTGCATAGTCATACAGTATTGAAGGTAACATTTGCTGAATTTTGCAATAGTCATTGGCATTTCATGAAATTTCTTTAAAAATTGCGTAAAACTGAACAAGGATTTAAAGTTGTGATGAAAAGTGAGCATCTCATCATGTATTTTTATGGGAAATATTTTTGATGTGTACTAATTTTCCTTATTCATTGTCCTCATTCCTTATTCATTGTCAGCTTGGCAAAGCTTCTTACTATACTATTAATTAACCATATACTTTTTGGTAAAAAGATGTTACAGTTAATCTATAAAGGAAAATATGTCATGTAGTTATTTGTATGCACTTGGTGAATGCTTAAAATCTGCAGAGCACTACCATATCATTTTAGCCACTTATAAGATGCTTTGGCCAAGTTACTCAACTCCAGTCCTTAGTTTTCTCATATATAAAATGTGGATAAATTAATACCTATCTCATAGGGTTATTATGAGAATTTAATGAGTTAGTTTGTATAGTGGTTATAGTGAGTGAGCGATCAATGAATATTATCTGTTACTGGCATTATTATGTAATTAGTTAAAGATCAATAATTCTTATGTATTCTCTAACTTTATGACTGAGCTTCTAGAAAGGA
The DNA here is from genome assembly GCA_006410735.1 of Raphicerus campestris. NCBI lineage: Eukaryota > Metazoa > Chordata > Mammalia > Artiodactyla > Bovidae > Raphicerus > Raphicerus campestris. The sequence goes on along the minus strand of SJYW01033991.1, from coordinate 48,159 downwards.
TATTTAACTTGTTGAGAGATAATGTGTGTGATGATTCATTTTACTCTTAATTCCATTAGGTTACTTAATATTCTTGTTGATTATATAACAACTTTTTTAGGACTCCAAGTTATGGTCCTTAAAGATGAATAAAACCTTTTATTGGGAGGGGGTTGGGGGAATTAAAAAAAAGAAAAAAAAACCTTGTGTTGTGCTTTGGAGTTACTTATTTTGAAACTTGTATAAAAAGTCAGTAAGAGAGAGGTGAATTCTCTTAAGTAACTTGAAAAGAAGGAAAAAGTTTTACTTAGGTTTTCCTCTGTTTGTGGTTCATAGTCAGAGAGATCATATTAGACCATATTAGATTAGATCATTATTAGTCAGAGATCATATTAGATCATATTAGATTGGAAAGTTAGAAATGATTGGAGGAAACATGATTATTTAATTGTTCTATTCATATGTATATTTTATCCTTTATTGTTATACCTTCCTTAAGTTGTATCATAATTCAGCTTGTGTACTCATTAATTTATTAAAATAATGTTAAATATTGTGAAATTCTGTCATCTACACAGAATGGTAGGTAGAGAAAAAGCTAAAATTAAGGAAAAGGCTAATTGACTCTTCTCTTTTGATATATTTTTAATCTGCCAAACCATTAAATCTTCCCTCATTACTTTTACAGTATAGCTTGTTAGCCTTGACAGTTTGGTATGTTGTAATATGGTTACTAAAGATGAATTGAAAATCATGTCAAGTTTCTAGGAACCAAAAAGCCCTCTGTGGTTCAGAATTGTATAGCTATGCAGTTCTCCACCACTCTTAATTTTACATGTCTTGATAATTACTTAATCTCCATAAGGCCTAATACAATTTGAAGGCATTTCAAGTAGATCTGTTATCATTGTAGATATAATCACTTTAGAAATCGGGGAGGAAAAAAACCAAATGCTGAAATGTTGTCATCGTAACATCACAAGGATAGGTAAATAGTCTTACTGACCCAAGTATGTACTTCGTTCCTTAGTATTGAATTTGACCGGGATTGTGACTACTTTGCAATTGCTGGGGTTACAAAGAAGATTAAAGTCTATGAATATGGCACAGTTATTCAGGATGCGGTGGATATTCATTACCCTGAAAATGAAATGACCTGCAATTCCAAAATCAGGTATTTACATTATTTACTTGGCATAATGTAGTGTGCATGTGACAGTATCTGTGATTAGTATGTTTGTTATTTTTACCTTTTCATGTGACATCTTATTCGTTTGTGATGAACGTTATTAATTATATATAGAAGATACATCAGAATATCTTTTTTTATAGATATCGATTGCTTTTTCCCTGTGGGGCTTAGTAGTTTTTCTATTTTTCTATTTGCCAAGTGAAAATCTTCTTGCATTTAATCAAATAAATGTCTTTACTGTAGATGACCTTTCATGGGGTATTGAATGAAGGGTTACTGTAGCCCAGTGAATAGTATCTCAAAGTCTGGAATTTTTCCTCTAGCATGCACTTATCTCTAACTATTATAATTGTTTATAATTTTAAGAATTTTTTTCCCAAGAATGGTATGTGTCTTTTTGTGAGGGCATAGTGTTTAAGTTTCATGTATTAAGGATTAGAGTTTATAATGAGTGCTTTTTAAACCTGGAATACTGTTCAAACTGCAGAAACTAGACCCAGCTTCAAATCTGCCCCCACAAAATCTAAAAGGAATGCTAGAATCTTCATGTTTAAAACAAACTTCCTAAGCTATTTTCATAGGCACTGGCTTCAAAGGGAGTGACATCAAGAAACTAATAGTAAATTTGTTTAAAACTTTGAACATTTTCTAGTCATTCTTATCCCTTTTTTATTTGGATAAATGACACATATAATATATGTGGTCACTTTAATAATGTTAATAATATAGCAAGTACTATAGGCTTTATTTGTATAACTTTCTTTTCTGTTTCCTAATTCATATAAAAATGGTAGACTGATCTAACTGGTGCTCATCATTAAGAATGTATAATGGTTATCTACTTAGTTTATATACTTTATTCCTAAGTGAAAGGAATGCAGCATGAGTGAGACATAATTTTTTTGAATTCTTCAGTGGCAGGCATTATCATAAGTTCTGTGTCTTAAGCAGACCATCATTACCCTGTTTTATACACAAGGAAGCTGAAGCACAGAAAGGGTTCATTAACCTGTTGATGGTTGTACAGCTAGTCTCTGGAGTAGACAAGATTCAAACAGAATCTTGCTCTTAACCATTTCATGCTGCTAATTTGTAAAATAGAGGCTCTAATAGTAATACCTACTTCAGTTGTGTCCGACTCTGTGTGACCCCATAAACAGCAGCCCACCTGGCTCCCCCATCCCTGGGATTCTCCAGGCAAGAACACTGGAGTGGGTTCCCATTTCCTTCTCCAATTTCTTAGGGTTATACTTTAAATAAATCCACATGATGCACTCAGCACAATACTTGACCCATATCAAGAATTCATAATAAACATTACTCTAATGAAAATATGGATTAGAGGGTTTGTTTACCTTGTCTGTCTTGACAGATACAAAGCAATATGGTAGTATTTTATGCACCTTGGAATAAAGAGAAGAAAACTGTTCAAATCTGGAAACAGTGGACTTGGGGCTGAAAGGGTCAATATATAAGCTTCCCTGCAACCCATTTGGAGCACACCAATTGTGAAAGTGAACTGAATTACCCAAAGCACACAGCTAGTAAGTTGCAGATCTGGAATTTAGGCTTAGGTCTGACTAAATCTGAGGCTCTTGACTATTCCATGTAATTTCTCCCAGGAATTCTAATAGGTGCGTGTAAAGTTGCGAATAAACTCTTCCAACCCTAAAATGTAGCACAAGTACAGCTAGAAGACAGCAAAAAGGCTTTGTGTGCACATGCTTGGAAATCACCTAGGTCAGCTGCTTTGCTTTCTAAGTGACTTTTTTCTTTAATATACATTAGCTTTACTGTATGTGTGATGCACATATATGTCTAACCAAAAGCATACATTTTTAGATGTTGCATTCTCAATATTGGAACATTTGAGAATAGCTGAAACTGTAAATGTTAAAAGTTTAATTCTGTTAAATGCATTTTATTGAAATTTGAGTCATACACTTACATTAGTCAACATTTGCCTGCAAACACAAAGACTCAATTCAGACGAGTTTACTGGCTTATATGATCTGACACAACTGGATATAGGGGCCTTGAAGGGTCTGTTTTGGAAGGAGATCACCCTGTGATTTTTTTGGAAGGAATGATGCTAAAGCTGAAATTCCAGTACTTTGGCCACCTCATGCGAAGAGTTGACTCATTGGAAAAGACTTTGATGCTAGGAGGGATTGGGGGCAGGAGGAGAAGGGGACGACCGAGGATGAGATGGCTGGATGGCATCACTGACTCGATGGACATGAGTCTAAGTGAATTCTGGGAGTTGGTGATGGACAAGGAGGCCTGGCGTGCTGTGATTCATGGGGTCGCAAAGAGTCGGACACGTCTGAGTAACTGAACTGAACTGATGGATGACATACGTGTGCCCCCCTGACTCCTGTTATCTCCACCTACAGACATGTATTCCTCATGTGTCTCTGCCATGACATACGTGTGCCCCCCCCAGCCTGTTATCTCCACCTACAGACATGTATTCTTCATGTGTCTCCGCCATGACATACGCATGCCCCCCCAGCTTCTGTTATCTCCACCTACAGACATGTATTCCTCATGTGTCAAGGATGGCTCGTGGCAACTTTAGGCACACTGTATCTGTCTTCTAGCTGGTGATGAGAGTGAAGAGTGGTTATGGTTTGTAACTTGGTAGTTTTAATTGAATAATCTGGGAATTATTTGATGCCTTCTTCCTTGATGGATTGTGGGCAGAATAATTATTGTGAACTTAGGTAGACCATTTTGAAAGGGTTCTAATCTTTTTGAACACATCCAAATTCTTTGTGTCCATTGCTGTTTATTTTTATGTAAAATAAGGCTTAACTTAATATCCCTTTCTTTCAGCTGTATCAGTTGGAGTAGTTATCATAAGAACCTATTAGCCAGCAGTGATTATGAAGGCACCGTCATCCTATGGGATGGATTCACAGGACAGAGGTCAAAGGTCTATCAGGTAAATAAGAATACTAGTTACCTGTTGTTGTTACTATTCAGTCGCTTAGTCGTGTCCAATTCTTTGCGAACCCATGGACTGCAGCACACCAGGTTCCCTGTCCATCACTATCTCCAGAGTTTGTTCAAACTCATGTCCGTTGAGTCAATGAAGCCATCCAACAATTTTGTCTTCTGTCATCCCGTTTGCCTTTTGCCCTCAATCTTTCCCAGCATCAGGGTCTTTTCTAATGAGTCAGCTCTTTGCATCAGGTGGCTAAAATATTGGAGCTTGTTGCAAGAATCACATTTGTACTTTTTAATAATTATAGAGCTTCATACGTTTTATAATTACAAATTCAAATTTAAAATCATTATTTAGCATTTCTTCAGTTCCTCAGTTCAAATGGCAACCCACTCCAGTATTCTTGCCTGGGGAATCCCAGGGACGGGGGAACCTGGTGCGCTGCCGTCAGTGGGGTCACACAGAGTCAGACACAACTGAAGTAACTTAGCAGCAGCAGCAGTTCATCATTTCAGCCACTCATTCATATCTGACACTTGGTGACCCCATGGACTGCAGCACCCCAGGCTTCCCTGTCCATCACCAACTCCCAGAGCTTGCTCAAACTCATGTCCATAGAGTCAGGGATACCAACTGTCCACCTATGGAATTCCAGTTATGCTTTTCTGACGCATCTCTTCAGACTACTTGCATTTGTAGGATGAATTTCCAAAAGTGGTAATTTTATAAATGTATATTTAAAAAGTTTATGAGCTACTTTGCATCTCCTTTATTTTCATAGCCAGTTCTTTCTCCCTCCCACCATAGTAATAAATTGGTATCAACTATGTTTATTTGTTTTGCTTTAAGATCTATATTCTGAGACTACTTTGTCTTCCTTCTACATCTAGGAGCATGAGAAGAGATGTTGGAGTGTTGACTTTAATTTGATGGATCCTAAACTCTTGGCTTCAGGTTCTGATGATGCAAAAGGTACTGTTTGGGTTTCCCCCCCGACTTAATTCCTTTTAAAACTTAACAGAAATATTGATATCTATTGTTACAGATTATTCTAAAAATAGTCTAATAAGCACAAAAATCTGTATTTCTTGGAGTGACAGAAAAATGAATATTCTGCATCTTCATTATAATAATTTTTTTCTGAATTCATGCCACACTGTGACGTATTTCTAACCAGTTCCTTTATATATACTGTGTAATGAACTTTTTGTTGAAATATGTAGACATCGCTGTGTTCTGAATTGTAGTAAATTCTGAGTGTATACCAAAATCTTTTAATGAAGTTTATCATGTTTCAAGGCAGAAATTCTATATTTCTTTCTGCCAATTTAATTGATCTTTCTATTTTTGTGTATGCATGTGTGTGTGGTGTGTGTGTCTGTCTTACTGTTCATTCTTTCCTGTTACCCTCTTGTTTTGGCCTGTTTCTTCTCAAGATGAGATTTATAAAGCCCTGTTAACATTTCTTTTATCTTGGCCCTTTCCTTCTTCGCAGTATGTGACTTGCAGACTAGTGAATAGACAGGCAGGGGGAGCTCTAGCGTTGAAAACTATTTCACAGTGATTATTGTTGGTCAGTCGCTCAGCAGTGTCTGACTCTTTGCGACCCCTTGGACTGCAGCACACAAGGCTTCCCTGTGCTTCACCATCTCTTGGAGCTTGCCCAGACTCATGTCCATTGGGTTGGTGATGCCATCCAACCATCTCATTCTCAGTTGTCCCCTTCTCTTCCTGCCTTCAGTCTTTCCCATTATCAGGGTCTTTTCTAATGAGTCGGCTCTTCACATCATGTGGCCCAAGTACTGGAGCTTCAGCTTCAGCATGAGTCCTTCCATTGAATATTCAGGACTGATTTCCTTTAGGATTGACTGGTTTGATCTTGCAGCCCAAGAGACTCTCAGAAGTCTTCTCCAACACCACAGTTCAAACACATCAATTCTTCAGCTCTGCTTTCTTTATGGTCCAGCTCTCACATCCATACATGACTACTGGAAAAACCATAGATTTTACTAGACAGACCTTTGTTGGCAAAGTTAATATCTCTGCTTTTTAATATGCTGTCTATGTTTGTCATAGCTTTTCTTCTAGGGAGCAAGGTCTTTTAATTTCATGGCTGCAGTCACCATCTGCAGTGATTGTGGGGTCCGATTGTTTACCCATCTGTGACTGGATGCCATGATCTTTGTTTTAGGAGTGTTGTTTTAAGTCAGCTTTTTCACTCTCTTGTTTCACCTTCTTTAGTTCCTCTTTGCTTTCTGCCATAAGGATGGTGTCATCTGCATATCTGAGGTTATTGGTATTTCTCCCCGCAATCTTGATTCCAGCTTGTGCTTCATCAAACCCGGCATTTCACATGATGTACTTAAATAAGCAGGAAATAGCAACCCACTCCAGTATTCTTGCCTTGAAAATCCCATGGGCGGAGGAGCCTGGCAGGCTACAGACCATAGGGTCACAAAGAGTCGGACATGACTGAGTGACTGAAACACTAAACACTTAAATAAGCAGGGTGACAGTCTACAGCCTTGATGTACTCCTTTCTCAGTTTGGAACCAGTCCTTTGTTCTATGTCCGGTTTTAACTGTTGCTTCTTGACCTGCGTACAGGTTTCTCAGAAGGCAGATGAGATGGTCTGGTATTCCCATCTCTTTAAGAATTTTCCATGGTTTTTCTGATCTACACAGTCAAAGGCTTTAGGATAGTCAATGAAGCAGAAGTATATGTTTTTCTGCAATTCTCTTGCTTTCTCTGTGATCCAGCGGGCATTGGCAATTTGATCTCTGGTTCCTCTGCCTNCTGATCTACACAGTCAAAGGCTTTAGGATAGTCAATGAAGCAGAAGTATATGTTTTTCTGCAATTCTCTTGCTTTCTCTGTGATCCAGCGGGCATTGGCAATTTGATCTCTGGTTCCTCTGCCTTTTCTAAATCCAGCTTGAACATTTGGGAGTTCTCAGTTCAGGTACTTTTGAAGCCTAGCATGGAGAATTTTGAGCATTACTTTGCTAGCATGTGAAATGAGTGCAACTGTGCAGTAGTTTGAATGATAGAGCTGTCCTATTCTGTAAAAGAGAAATGACATGACTGGATTGCCCTCCAAAAAGTTTTGGATCAGAGAGAAGTAGCAAGTTGTTTATCCACAGTATATATGGATTGGAACATTTTCCTTCATGATTGCTGTAAGAAATCATCTTTGAATTTCTAAAATAGAACATTGTGTTAGAATTGATTTTTTTAAATGTTGTAATACAGAGCTTCACTAATCAATGTTAAATACTTTTTAAAAATAATGTAATGGGGTAGCCTTTATTGAGAGTACTTGTGCTTTTGTGTTGAAGATTAACATTTGTTCAAAGGTAGTGACTGGCTAGTTTCCTCAGGAAAACATAAGTAATTTTAGTAGAACAATTTTAACTAGGAAGAGATTTTTTAAATTTACTTACTGATTTTAAATTGTTTTAAAATACACATANCTGAAGATTAACATTTGTTCAAAGGTAGTGACTGGCTAGTTTCCTCAGGAAAATATAAGTAATTTTAGTAGAACAATTTTAACTAGGAAGAGATTTTTAAAATTTACTTACTGATTTTAAATTGTTTTAAAATACACATATAACTAACCATTTTAAGTGCACTATTTAGTGGCCTTAATTATCTTCAATTTGTCGTCATCATTGTCAATCTATAGGATTTTTTTCATATTGCAAACCTGAAACCCTGTTTCAGAAACTGTTTCTGTGTTACTGAAGCAGTAGCTCCTCATTCCCCCTTCACCAGCTCCTGGCAGCCTCCCGTCTCCTTTCAGCCTCTATAAAATTTACCAGCACTCTTCAATGTCATATATGAGTATTTGTCCTTTGTGACTGTTGTATTTCACTCAGCATAATATCCTCTAGATTTTTTCGTGTTGTAGCTTATGTTAGAATTTCCATCTTTAAAAAGACTGAAAAATAATCTATTGTATAGATATATCACATTTTGTTTCATTTGTTGATTGGTGGATGGATCTTGGGTTGCTTCCACCTTTGGGGTTTTATAAATAATGTTGCTGTCAACATGAATGGCAAAATATCTCTTCGTATCCCTGTACTAAGTTCTTCTGGGCATATTCTCAGAAATGAAATTACTGAGTCATATGATATATACTTAAATTTTTTAGAAACTGCCATTCTGTTTCCCAAAATGGCTACACCATTTTATATCCCCACCAGTAGCACCCAGCTATTTCTGTTTCTCCACATCCTTGCCAATACCTGTTCTTCCCCCTCTTTTTTAAAAATAATGATTTTAATAGATGTGAAGTGGCACTTTATTGTGGTTTTGCTTTGCTTTCATTTCTTCAATGATAGTAATGTCAAGCATTTCTTCATGTGCTTATTGGCTATTTGTATATCTTCTGAGAAAGTGAAAGAAAGTGAAAGTGAAGTCACTCAGTCATGTCTGACTCTTTGCGAGCCCATGGACTGTAGCCTGCCAGGCTCCTCTGTCCATGGGATTTTCCAGGCAACAATACTGGAGTGGGCTGCCATTTCCTTCTCCAGGAGATCTTCCCAATTTAGGGATCGAACCCGGGTCTCCCACATTGTAGGCAGATGCTTTTACTGTCTGAGCCACCAGGGAAGAAAAGTTTATTGAAGCCCTGTGCCATTTTGATTGTATTTTTTTCTCACTGCTATTGAATTTCAGGCATACTCTCTGTATCCTAGATACTAATTCCTTATCAGATATATTATTTGTTGACAGTGTGCTTATGCACACAGCTGTTTCATATTGATGAAATGCAGATCACCTATTTTTTCTTTTATTGCCTATGCTTTTCACGTCATGTTTAGAAAGGCAGTGCTGAATCCAGTGTAATAAAGCTTTTTCTTTAGCGGTTTTATAGTTTTAGCTCTGACATTTGTGGCCTTCATCTGTTTTGGGTTAACTTTTGTGTAAGGTATAAAGCAATGGTCTGACTTCATTTTTCACATGTGAATATCCAGTCTTTCCAACACCACTTGTTGAAAAGATTATCCTTTCCCCATTGAAAGATCTTAGCACCTTTGTTAAAAATCATTTGATCATAACTGTGAGGGTTTATTTTTGAACTTTCTTCTCTTCCATTGTTTGTCTTTATGCCACTGCCACACTGTTTTGATTACTGTAGCATTGTGGTGAAGTTGGGAAGTGAATCTTCCATTATTTTTTCTTCTTTTTCAAAATTGTTTTGGCTATTTTAGGCCTACTGAGATTCCATATAAATTTTAGAATGCATTTTATTCTATTTCTGCAAAAAACTTCATTTAGATTTTATTAAGGATTGCCTTGAGGCTTGTCAGTTTAGTCTTTTTAAATGAGCTTTTGGTTTCGTTGATTCTCTCTATTGACTTTCTGATTTTAACTTACTGATTTTTCTTCAGATTTTTATTACTTCTCTTCTGCTTACTTTGGATTTAATTTGCTCTTCTCTTTCTAGTTTCCTAAATTGGAAGCTTGGATTATTGATTTTAGATCATTTTTCTTGCTAATATATGCATTCAGTGCTATAAATTTTCCTCTGAGTGATGCATCCCACAGATTTCTTTTTTAAATTATATTTTCATTCTCATTTAGTTCAAAATATTCTCAATTTTTGCTTTAGGTTTCTTACTTGATTTATGTATTACTTAGAAGTATGTTGTTTGATCTCCAAATGTAATCCGTTGTAGTCTGAGCAATACATTGTATGGTTTCTTTCTTTTTTTTAAATTTGTTAAGGTGTTTTATGGCCCAGAGTCTGATCTGACTTAATAAATTATCCATGTGAGTTTGGGAAGAATGTGTATCCTCCTGTTGTTAGATAAAGTAATATGTAGATATCAGTTATATCCAGTTTATTATTGAGTTGAACTACATTCTTACTGATTTTCTGCTTCCTGGATCTGTCCATTTCTGATACAGGAGTGTGACAATTTTTGATTCTACACTGATCTTTGTATTTCTTCTCTTATGTACCGCATTGTCTTGCTTTGTAGCTTAAGTCTTGGAATCATTTAGTGTGAGCCCTTCATCTTTATTCTTGAACATTATTTTAGCTCTTCAGTTTCTCTGTTTTTCCACAAACATTTTAGGATCAAGGTACTAGTATCTATAGACAATTCTGCTGGGATTTTGATTGAGATAGTATTGACCTTAAAGCTTCTCAGATGGCTCAGTGGTAAAAAATCCACCAGACAATGCAGGAGACACAGGTTCAATCCCTGGGTTGGGAAGATTCCCTGGAAGAGGAAATGGCAACCCACTCTAGTATTTTGCCTTGAAGATCCCGTGGACAGAGGAGACTGACCAGCTGCAGTCCATGAGATTGTAAAGAGTTGGACATGACTGAGCAACTGAGTCCACACACATAACCGATTTGCAGTGTTGTGACAGTTTCAGGTGTGCAGCCAAGGAACTCAGTCATACATATACATGTTTCCATTCTTCCCCAAACTCCTCTCCATTCAGGCTGTCACATGACATTGAGCAGAGTTCCATATGCTATACTTATTCGTTATCCATTTCAAATATAGCAGTATGTACATGTCCATCCCAAACTCCCTAAGTTTCCCTTCCTCCCAGCAACCATAAGTTCATTCTCTAAGTCTGTGAGTCTGTTTCTGTTTGCCACATAAAATTTTAAAATCATGGAATTCTTAAGTGAAAGATAAAAATAAGAACTCCTTCCAGGTACTTTAAGTGATGTTTCTGTATATATTATATATACAATGTGATATATATATATCTCATACATGTGAAAATGTGTGTGTATGTGAAGTTCTCAAAAGTTTGATAGGTTGGAAGATAAGCCATCTAGTTTCCCTGCTCATACACATCCACACATACAACTTAAAGAATGCTAAAACAAATACACATGTGTTTCCAGACTGCTTTTATTTTTTTAACCTGTCTGTATGCTTAGTTAAGAGATCATATTTTCTCTCATTATATATTGATTATCTATGTTGTTTTCTGACTTTGAAACTAAGCTCTGTTGGTTTAAATATACTGTTCTATTGAACATCATTCATTCAGTTTAAGTATTTTTGATCCTACTAAATCAAAATACTTAGATTAGCATGAAAAGACAGCTGTAGCAAGAAGTTTGTAGAAATTTGTAGTTTGTAGAAGTATTGGCTAATGTATTGTTTATTTTTGTTTTTATTATTACTTATTCTTAGTGAAGCTATGGTCTACCAACCTGGATAACTCAGTGGCAAGCATTGAGGCGAAGGCTAATGTGTGCTGTGTTAAATTCAGCCCCTCTTCTAGATACCATTTGGCTTTCGGCTGTGCAGGTAAGAAATGAAAGATTTGTCTTCTTTTGGTGTCAGTTTTCAGGACTAAGGTTAAAAAACATTTTAAAAAGAATAACTTTCTTTGTAGGTTTAAACTTTGTTTTCCTTATTGCACTCTAAATTAGAAGCATGTAATATACCATTTTTACTCGTTAATTGCTGTGCTTTCATTTTAGCATTCCATCTCCCATGTTTAATACATAAAGATGTGTTTGCTAATTTTTTGTTGTTGTTCCTCTAAGTCTTTGCATACCTGGATTTATGCTTGTTTACAAATTTAGGTCATAATGATGCTCAAATATTGTATAGACACAGAAACCTTTTGATTTTATATTAAAGGAAACCTACTATAAAACCTTGAACAGTTATTGAGTATACAAAGCACCCATCTAGGGACAGTGAATAAGATAGATTAAATCTTATATTGTGGAGTACATGTTAACATAGTAAGTACTNAATATTGTATAGACACAGAAACCTTTTGATTTTATATTAAAGGAAACCTACTATAAAACCTTGAACAGTTATTGAGTATACAAAGCACCCATCTAGGGACAGTGAATAAGATAGATTAAATCTTATATTGTGGAGTACATGTTAACATAGTAAGTACTAAAAAAAAAATCATAGCAAAGAATTTTTTGTTAAAGTATTTTTCTCAACTAGGGTGATCGAATGTCTGCGTTTGCCTGGGGCAGTCCTAGTTTATATTTGTCTTACCATTATAATAACTGTTCGGCCCTTCTTTCATTCTCAAAAGTGTTCTGGGTTGAACGGTTAATTATGTGATCACTCTACTCTTAATTCCTTTGTCTTCTTATCTGATTTTCTACCTTGAGTTTTTACTGAAGCAGTGAACACTTGTATTTTAACTTTTGCATTGCTAAATCTTCTTGATTCTTTTTTTTTATTGATAATCTCTTCAAAAAATAAAGATAATCTAGCACAATATCATGAACACAATAATTACTTTTTTAAAAGGTAAATTTCAATCTTAATTTGTCATTATATCTTTTCCTTATTCCAACTTATTGTGTATTTCACTTGGATACTAACATACTTTCATAGTTAAATTCCAGGAGAACATGTATATGTGGGTGGAATTCCTTTTCATTAGCAGACACATTTTCCCCCCAGTATGCTGCTCTTTTCCATTGGGAACTAAGTATTCTCTTATTTAAATCCTTCTTTTTCACTGACTGGAAATGTTACTTTGAGCAGGTTGATTAAATTCTCNTCATAGTTAAATTCCAGGAGAACATGTATATGTGGGTAGAATTCCTTTTCATTAGCAGACACATTTTCCCCCCAGTATGCTGTTCTTTTCCATTGGGAACTAGTATTCTCTTATTTAAATCCTTCTTTTTCACTGACTAGAAATGTTACTTTGAGCAAGTTGATTAAATTCTCTCCCCAGATTCGTTATCCTTAAAATAGAGATGCATCTTTTGGGGCTCTTATGAGGATTATGAAAGGAAGATACTATTTGTAAAGCTCTTAGAATATGATGCTCAATAATTGCTAAGGTATTTTCACTAATTAATACTTAACAGTCATTTAGATAAAGTAGTTTTTTGAGTTTTTTTAATGTTATAAACACACTATTAGTCATGTTTAATAGAAAAATGATAATCATATTTATAATCAATATGAAATATGTACAAATGCCAGACATGAGCATCTTTAAAATTTCTCCTTCCTGGAAAGGATCTACTTTAAAAATGCCTCAACTATCTGGCAGGCAGTTTTGTCCTCACTGTGTTAAATTTTCATGGATTTCTTAGTTAATTTTTATGTTTCCATGTAAGCTTTAAGATTTATATTTTTCCAGTTCTAGAAAAGTTCTTTTGGGATTCTCATCTGAACTACCCTATATTTATTAGTTAATTTTGGAACCAGTGATATTAAGATATCACTGGGATATCTTTTTGTTTGTTTGGATTATTTTCTATCTTTCAAAGAGATTTTTAGTTTTCGTTTTTTTCACTTAGGTTTTAGGTCTTTCTGGTTAATTTTTTTCTATGTTTCAGTAATTTTGTTATTTCTTTCCATTCCTTTAACTACTGTTTGCTGAGAGTAAAAAACAAAAAACTGTTGATATTTGAATATTTGTATCCTATCTAGGCATTGTTCTTATTAAATCTGGTAACTTATTAGTACCAGATAGCCTTTGGGCTATCTGTTAATGTTTGATAGTAGCCAGAAATGATGGTTGTATTTTTTTCTTTTATATTCTCTTTTGTTAAAAGGCATGTTATATGATACTAATTATAGGTACTTTTCCCATGTATTTCCTTTAGTTGAATCAGCTTTAGTGGTTTGCTGTTCATGATATCCCCTTTTGAAGAATAGTTTTATGGATTTTTAAAAATATTTTGGCCTTGCTACATTCCTTGTAGGATCTTACTTCCCTGAGCAGGAATTGAACCCAGGCCTTTGACAGTAGAAATGCAGAGTCCTAACCACTGGACTGACAGGGAATTCCCTGAAGAATAGCATTCATTAGGTTCTAATCATTTATTTAACTGTTTCTTAGTTAAGAGCAAATTCAGTATTTTATCAGGTGCCTTTTCAGCATCATGTTATATACTCATATGGTTTAATTTGTTGAGATATGCTTATACATTTTCTGATACCTTATTTGTGTTTCTAGAGTAAATCTAGAATTTAGGTTTAGCATTAATGTGGAATTCTTTTGATAAATTGCTAGACTTTTTGGCTTATATTTTTAATACCTGTAAACATAAATTGATCTATAATCCTCTGTCTCCTTTTTAACCATTTTTAACATCTGTATTTTATAACTTTCAGTAAGTCTCGAACTTCTTTTCTTAAATTTATTCCTAAATGTTTTATTACTGAATGGAATTGTTGTCTTAATTTTATTTTTGGATTGTTTGTTGCTAGGCTTCAGAAATACAATTTTTTGCATGTTGATTTTGCATCTTATAATCTTGGTACTCATGTTTTGTTTTGTTTTGTTTTCTCATAGTTTTAAGGTGGATTTCTTGAGATTTTTCTACATTTAGGATTGTATCATCTGTGAATAAAAATAATTTTAATTCTTCTTTTACTGTGTTAATGCTTTTTAGCTTTATTGCATGAATTAAAAGCTCTTATATAATACCAAATGAACCTGGCAGAAAGGATTTCTTTATCTTATGGGAAAAGAATTCATTCATTCACAATGAAGTGTGATGTTAGCTGCGAATTTTTGTAGATACCCTTTATCAGGTTAGGTTTCCTTCTATTCCTAGTTGCGAAAAGTATGTATGATTATATTATTAGATTTTATCTAAGGTTTTTCTACCTATATTGAAATGACCTTGTGATTTATGTTATTTATTATAATGATATAAGTGTTTCATGGTGGGGGTGGGTTTGTTGTTTTAATGTTAAAGCAACTTTCTGTTCCTGAGAAAAATCCATCTTAACCACGTTGTGAAATTTCTTTTTGCTTGTTGCTGGATTTAGTTTGCTAAAGTACTATTGGCCTCATAGAATGACTTGGGAATTGTTTCCTCATTTGCTTACTGAATGAGTTTGTAAAGGATTATTATTATTTCTTTAAATATTTGGCAGGATGTATCAGTGAAACCATCTGGATTTGGACTTTTCTTTGAGGAAAATTTTATATTAGCTAATTTCAGTTTCTTTACCTTTTATAAGTCTATGCAGATTTTCTGTTTCTTATTGAAGTTGTTTTTGGTAGTCATTGTCTTTCTAGAAATTTATAAATTTAATTTTTCTAATTAGTGGGCATAAAGTTGTTCATAACATTCTCTTGTGATTTAATTCCTTTAAATTTCCTCTTTCTTTAGTGTTTGGGAGTTTCAGTTGTAATATTCCTTCTTTCATTCTTGATTGGTCATATGTCTTCTGTCTTTTTTCTTCTTCGTTGGTCTAGCTAAATATTTGTTACCTTCTTCAAAGTGCATGTATGTGTGTATGTGTATGTTGGGGTGTGTGTGGTGGATGGTGCTTCTGGGGCCAGAACACCATGCATTCCCACTGTTTTTGATGTTCTTATGCAAATTTGATTATTACAAGAGTTGGAGATATGTAAACTGAACCTTCTAGAATGACTCTTAACTCACTCTCAGTATAGGTAAGCCAGGAGCACTGTTACTTCTTTCTCGGCCATTGGAACTGTTGTGATCAACGTTTGTTGAGATCAAGAATGGGATGCCATGGCTGTAATCAAAGGAGCAGAAATTCACTATAATTGCCACAGAGCTGCAGGCTGGACACTGGAACAGTACTGCATCTGTTCCAGAGAACATCCACATCTTTACAGTGATGCTTGCAACAGATATTTCCAAGGAAGAATGACTTCAAAATTCTAACCTTTCAAATCATACATAAGTGCATCCTATTGTGAAATCTGATTCACATCTAGAAGCATAGCTACATGAGAATCTGGGCAATATAGTTTTTACTTTCCATCTTCCATTGGCTGTAAATTCTATAAGGTGTTGGGAATGTATATACTAAATGTCATCTGCCCTATCCTTCACAAAGCTGAATAGTTGATGTGAGTTAAGGACTTATTTTTCCTGGCTTTGAAATAGGGGTTAGAATCAATGCCTTTAATCATATTAAAAACAAACAAACAAAAAAAACTTTGTTACTGGAAGATAGTGACTGATATTGAATCACCTTCATTTAGAATTGAAGTATTTCTTAGAATATAGGCTATTATCTAGATGTTGCTCCTTAAACTATAAAACATCAGCCTCTCTTTAGCTGTACCATTTATTTTGCCACTGAGAGACTTACTGAATTAAAATCATGAGGTTACTTATTAAATATCATTTGTGATGATGAATTCAACATTGGGAATGGGCTGTACATTTTTAACACATTGCTTTTGGAGTTATGATAATACATAATTAGTATGTGAACTCTCCAATTACGGATTGACTCGTGGTTGAAAGGGCACTGTCTATCCTACTTGGGTAATGATGCCTGNTTGTGATGACGAATTCAACATTGGGAATGGGCTGTACATTTTTAACACATTGCTTTTGGAGTTATGATAATACATAATTAGTATGTGAACTCTCCAATTACGGATTGACTCGTGGTTGAAAGGGCACTGTCGATCCTACTTGGATAATGATGCCTAATGGTAATTCTAAGCTTTTTAGATCCTATATTTCCATTTGATAACAATAAGTTCATCTCTCTCTTTGTGCTCATTATTTTGCTCTTTCACCTTTTAACATAATATAAAAATATGGTTTGGGGGGGCCATTGATTAGTTGGTTAGATTTTTTTTTTTTTACTAGAACTTAGAGCATGAAAAATTTCTTAAGGTGGACTAAATGTTTGCAAGTACTTCTTTTAAAATATTATTGAATTCTAGGTCATTTTCCCCTTGAAAAAAGTAGACTACAGAGTTTAAAACTATCTTTGTTGTATTAAATATGGAGGAAAAAGTCTTCAGATTTTATTTTAAACCATTTAAAACCTATTCTTAAGCCCTGAGATTTTCTGAAGCATTTGCCAGAGGAGAGAACAAAATTTTTGACATAAGGGTAAAGGCATTTATTAGTTGTCTTTTTACTAGATTACTACATGGTGTTTTCTTATTGAGTAGAAAAAGGAAAACTATTTTTTCTCCAATTCATCCTCTCTAAAGCCAGTTTGGGGAGAAGGCAATGGCACCCCACTCCAGTACTCTTGCCTGGAGAATCCCCTGGATGGAGGAGCCTGGTGGGCTGCAGTCTGTGGGGTCGCTGCTAAGAGTCAGACATGACTGAGTGACTTCACTTTCACTTTTCACTTTCATGCATTGGAGAAGGAAATGGCACACCACTCCAGTGTTCTTGCCTGGAGAATCCCAGGGACGGCGGAGCCTGGTGGGCTGCTGTCTATGGGGTCGCACTTAGTCGGANCAGACACGGCTGAGCGACTTCCCTTTCACTTTTCACTTTCATGCATCAGAGAAGGAAATGGCAACCCACTCCAGTATTCTTGCCTGGAGAATCCCAGGGATGGCGGAGCCTGGTGGGCTGCTGTCTATGGGGTCGCACTTAGTCGGACACAACTGAAGCAACTTAGCAGCAGCAAAGCCAGTTTGAGAGAGCATTGTTACACTAAAGTAAATAGAACTAACAGTCTGTGGTTTTAATAGAATGGTGGACATGCTTGCTTACTACTAACTTGAAGCATTTTGCAAATTTTAAAGCTGTAATTATGGTAACAGGTGGGAAATTTGGGTACTCCTGAGTAATACTCTTTAAAGTTGTGTTGCCCCCACCCCCCAAGAAATTACTGGTATTAATGTAAGTCAAAGGTAAAACTCATATTATTCTGATTCAAGAGTGATATTTATACTCATAGACATATTCACTGGGAAAGAGTAATGTTTCTAGAACAGAAAGCACTTGTGAAATATTCTAGTTAAACTGTGTTTTCAACAGACTTTTCAGTTTTGGTTGCTGTAAACAGTTCGTTACTGTCGGCAAACTGAACACGTCATACGTAGAAACATGCGCCGTTTGTTTCCCTGTTTCAGTATTTTCTCATTTTTGTAATTTGGACAAAATAACAAAAAGGTTATTTTTTGCTTTTGAAGACTAAGAGTCTGTGTTTTATTTTATATAGTGGTTGCCAGTGGGACTGTTTTTTTCCTTCACATTTAAATAAATTAAGTGTCTGAATATTTACTTAATGAATCTTAATTAGCATCACAGCATTCATAAACATGTTTCAGTTATTTATGTCAAGGACACTTTGTTTTCAAGTTTCTAAGTAATTTCTGGGAATGCAAATGGAAATGGCATGCGTTAACACCAATATTCAAGAAACAAACTGTTATTTTGTCATAAAACCTACCTTTGATAATCTAGAATTTAAGAGCAACTTTGAGGCACCTAGTAAATCTTTCACCTATTTATATCTGTCTTGCCTTCTAGCCTGTAAGTGGCATTTAGCTAGGTTTTTATTAAAAATAGACTTCACAAGAAATTTTATATTCACATTAAATGCAGAAATATTTTAAAGTCAGGCATTTATTATTCAGCTGTTACTAATATAATGCACATAATCATTCATTTTTTGAAACTAATTGAGTAATCACTGCAAACACTGAGAAGTATGAAATGTTTGGTGGATAAATTTGGCTGCAGCAAAATTAAAAACTTCTATTTACCAAATAATACCTAAAACATAATTTCTTTAAAAGTTATTAACTGAGAGAAGATATTTAGAACACATATAAGTGATAAAATCTTCATGTCTATATTACATGAAAAACTCTTACAAATAAATAAGGAAATAATAAATATATCCTACAGCTTTGCTTCTCAAAGCATAAACATTAGTATCACCTAGGAGCTTGTAAGAAATGCAAATTCTAACACCCTGACCAACACCCTACTGAATCAGAGTTTCTGGAGGTAGACCCCAGCAACCAGCTTTTTTAACAGGCTCCCCATATAATTCTTACCCACTCTGAAGTTTGATAAACCTCACCCTAGGGAAACATGTATTTAATTAATGTACATAGTTATATTGTTTGCATATTCACATTGTGGAACATTTTCAGCAGTGAAAATGAAGGAACTGCATCTCCATGAAATGATGTGGATGAATAACAAGCAAAATGTGGAATGAAAGAATGTCCGAAAAACACAGTGCAATTCTATTTATGAGCCTGCAAAACAGACTACACTATTTAGGAATATGTACATTGACCATAGGAATATGTGAGCAGACCATTAGAAAAGGGGGCTCAGTTCAATCACTCAGTCTTGTCTGACTCTTTGCAACCCCATGGACTGCAGCACTCCAGGCTTCCCTGCCCATATCAACTCCCAAAACTTACTCAGACTCATGTGCATTGAATCAGTGATACCATTCCAACCATCGCATCCTCTGTTATCCCCTTTTCCTCCTGCCTTCAATTTTCCCCAGCATCAGGGTCTTTTCACATGAGGCAGCTCTTCACATCAGATGGCCAAAGTATTGGAGTTTCAACTTCAGCATCAGTCCTTCCAATGAATATTAAGGATTGACTTCCTTTAGGATGGACTGGTTGGATCTCCTTGATGTCCAAGGGACTCTCAAAAGTCTTCTCCAACACCACAGTTCAAAAGGATCAATTCTTTGGCACTCAGCTTTCTTTACAGTTCAATTCTCACATCCATCCATGACTACTGGAAAAACCATAGCTTTGATTAGACAGACTTTAGTTGGCAAAGTAATAGCTCTGCTTTTTAATATGCTGTCTAGGTTTGTCATAGCTTTTTTTCCAGGGAGCAAGGGTCTTTTAATTTCATGGCCACAGTCACCATCTGTAGTGATTTTGGAGCTCCCTGAAATGAAGTTTCTCACTGTTTCCATTATTTCTCCATGTGTGAAGTGATGGGACCAGATGCCATGATCTTAGTTTTCTGAATCTTGAGTTTTAAGCCAACTTTTTCACTCTTCTGTTTCACTTTCATTAAGAGGCTCTTTAATTCTGCCATAAGGGTGGTATCATCTGCATATCTAAGGTTATTGATATTTCTCCTGGCAGTCTTGATTTCAGCTTGTGCTTCATCCAGCCTGGCGTATCACATGCTGTACTCTGCATATAAGTTAAATAAGCAGGGTGACAATATACAGCCTTGACATGTTCCTTTCCCGATTTGGAACCAGTCTGTTGTTCCATGTCCGGTTCTAACTATTGCTTCTTGACCGTCATACAGATTTCTCAAGAGGCAGGTAAGGTGGTCTGGTATTACCATCTCTTGAAGAATTTTCCATAGCTTGTTGTGATCCACACAGTCAAAGGCACTGGCATAGTCCATAAAGCAGAAATAGATGTTTCTCTGGAACTCTCTTGCTTTTTCAATGATCCAGCAGATGTTGGCAATTTGATCTCTGGTTCCTCTGCCTTTTCTAAACCCAGCTTGAACAGCAGGCAGTTCATGGTTCAGATACTGATGAAGCCTGGCTTGGAGAATTTTGAGCATTACTTTGCTAGCATGTGAGATGAGTGCAATTGTTTGATAGTTTGAACATTGTTTGGCATTGCCATTCTTTGGGATTGGAATGAAAACGGACCTTTTCCAGTCCTGTGGCCACTGCTGAGTTTTCCAAATTTGTTGGCACATTGAGTGCAGCACTTTCACAGCATCATCTTTCAGGATTTGAAATAACTCAACTGGAATTCCATCACCTCCACTAGCTTTGTTGGTTGTGATGCTTCCTAAGGCCCACTTAACTTCGCATTCCGAGATATCTGGCTCTAGGTGAGTGCTCACACCATCGTGGTTATCTGGGTCATGAAGATCTTTTTCGTATAGTTGTTCTGTGTATTTTTGCCACCTCTTAATATCGTCTGCTTCTGTTAGGTCCATACCATTTCTGTCATTAATTGTGCCCATCTTTGCATGAAATGTTCCTTTAGTATCTCTAATTTTCTTGAAAAGATCTCTAGTCTTTCCTGGAAGGCTTTCTTATCTCTCCTTGCTATTCTTTGGAACTCTGCATTCAAATAGATGTATCTTTTCTTTTCTCCTTTGCCTTTAGCTTCTCCTCTTTTTTCAGCTATTTGTAAGGCCTTGTCAGACAACCATTTTCCCTTTTTACATTTCTTTTTCCTGGGGATTGTCTTAATCACTGCGTCCTGTACAAAGTCATGAACCTCCATCCATAATTCTTCAGGCACTCTGTTAGATTGAATCCCTTGAATCTATTTGTCATTTCTACTGTATAATTATAAAGGATATGATTTAGGTCATACCTGAATGGTCTAGTGGTTTTCTCTACTTTCTTCAATTTAAGTCTGAATTTGGCAATAAGGAGTTCATGATCTGAGCCACAGTCAGCTCCCAGTCTTGTTTTTGCTAGCTGTTTAGGTCCTCCCCACCTTTGGCTGCAAAGAATGTAATCAATCTGATTTCATTATTGACCATCTGCCGATGTCCATGTGTAGAGTCTTCTCTTGTGTTGTTGGAAGAGCATGTTTGCAGTCATGGTAAAATTCTGTTAGCCTTTGACCTGCTTCGTTTTGTACTTCAAGGCCAAATTTACCTGTTACTCCAGGTATCTCTTGACTAGAAAGACCTAGTTCAATCCCTGGGTCAGAAAAATCCCCTGGAGAAGGGAATGGCAGCTCACTCCAGTATTCTTACCTGGAGAATCCCATGGATAGAGGAGCCTTACACACTATAGTCCATGGAGTTACAAGAGTCAGACATGACTCAGTGACTAAACCACCATCAAAGATATGATCGTTTATGTTTAAGGGAATTGTTAGAATAAGCTTAATGCAAGAGTGGTAAACAATCTGTCTGCCAAGGAGACACAGGTTTCATCCCTGGGTTGGGCAGATCCCCTGGAGAAGGAACTAGCAACTCACTTCAGTAATCTTGCCTGGGAAAGCCCATGCACAAAGGAGCCTGATGCGCTACAGTTCATGGAGTTGCAAAGGATCAGACACAACTTAGGGACTAAACAGCAACAATTCCAGATTAAACATGAGTATCATTGTTTATTCAAATATTCACTCAGTAAGAAAAGATTTTTACATCNTGGGAAAGCCCATGCACAAAGGAGCCTGATGCGCTACAGTTCATGGAGTTGCAAAGGATCAGACACAACTTAGGGACTAAACAGCAACAATTCCAGATTAAACATGAGTATCATTGTTTATTCAAATATTCACCCAGTAAGAAAAGATTTTTACATCCTGTTATTTGTGATTTACTTAATGGGTTCCAGAAAGTCTGTTTTCCTGAAGGTTTTTTTTTTTTTTTTTTTAAGTTATATCTGAATAGGGCTTACTGTTGCAGATTATTGTAACTCTGTCACATGAAATACTTAAAATATTTTTGAAATATTTATGTTAAAAATTGAAATCATTTTTCTGAATTTGAACATTTATTTGGTGTTTTCACATTTTGTTTGTAAGGTTAGTTTTTTTTAGATATACTAAATACAGTAGAGTGATGAATCATGTAATTTACATATTATTTCTTTAGTGGGAAAAATTTAGATAAGTATTGGAGAAGAGGCTATATTATAAAAGACTACTATAGACAATCTAAAATTTAACTGCTAGTATCTGAGTTACAAGTTTCATTAGACAGAGACCATGGTTAACATATTATCTTAAAGGACATAATTGAATTACATAAAATGTGATTGTTCTTTTTTCCCCCAGAGATCTTAGTTTAAAACATATATAGATTGCCATGTCAGTATTACAAGCCATGAGCTCAAAAGTTCACTAAGCCAGCTTTCTTTCTGTTTAGTGCTTATTATTTCATCTTTTTGTGACCATTCAACATATGAATTTGTAGTGCTTGTACTTCTTAATATTTCAAGTGTTATTTCTTCCTCTAGTGGTTCTGAATTACTCTTAAGCTGTATAAACTGTGTTTTAAACTCTACAAATTTTACTTTAACAACAGAGCCAATTTAATTGGCCTCTTTACATATTAAGCTATTGTTAATGCTGAAAGATTTGTTTCAGATTTTAATATTTATATTAAATTGCATTATTGGTTTTAGTTCTTTATCCTCTATGTACTTATGTGCTTTGATATGAAACAGTTTTTTCCCACTGTCACAACCAACCCTGACTTTGAACTTGGCCATGAGACTTGCTTTGGCTCCAGTTACGTTAGATATAAAATTGACACAAAGTTTGAAATCCCTTTCCCAGTTGGGCTTGCTTACTTTTGCCCCTTTGCCATCACCAGGAAGAGAACATGATCAAGCCAGCTGCTGGTCCCAGTGAGAGGAGGAAAGCCATTTGGAGTGGCACTGATTTGCCCCAGTCAAATCATTCAACCTTCAGCCTCATAAAGAAGTGCTACTGAAATTAGCCAGCACTAGCTCTCTCTCAGATCTGTGAAAATGATGGCTCTAAGCTACTAAATTTTAGAATAATTTGTTATACTGCAATTTTGTGGTAATGACTAATTAATGCCCTGTTCTTAGAAATTTTATGATACTGAGTGAATAAAGGCTACATAATTATCAAGGCTCTAATCATCTATTTATGAAATAATTGTTATTTATTGAATGTCAATGTATGTTAGCTAATTATATTACCTTCACTGGCTTCCCCTTGTGTGAAATCACAGGGAAAATTTTACGTAAAAATACTCTACTACCTTTGTGCATATACTTTATAATCTTCACATGTAAAAATTCATACTTAAATACGTGATGTAATCTGAAGCAAAGTTCTCCAAACTGAAGTAAGAAAACCCTGATGGAACACTGGAAGTATTCAGGGTTTATGTAGAAGGTATTCAGGATGTATGTAGATCCTCAAAGTTCATACATAAGTTGATATGCCTGGCAGTTAAGCCTAAGATACTGTGCCGGTGCCACTTGTCTTCTTCAGCTTTTATAATAGATTTTTTCTGTTTTACAGAAGAAAGACATACTCATTATTATGAATTTTAAGATGATACATTTTGCCAGGTTGTAAAAACCTCAGGATTATCTAACAAAGGACTCTTTCTTCTAAATGTTGTTACTGAGTAACTTGCTGTCATCCTTTGTCTTAAAAATATTTGTTAAGAGTGAAACATTGTGTTAGAAAAGTATATTTTGTACTTTGTTTTAGTTCTTTTACTTTAGATATTTCTTGAAACAGTGAAAGTGTGTGAAGTTTTTTTAATTTTTTTTCTTTAAAGGACTTCTTTCTTGACCTTTGTCAAAAAGTGTATACGTTGTTCCCTATTTTCATATTCCATGGGAGCAAATCAAAGAAGCCATTAGCACCAAGATTTGATGTAGATCTTCTTACTTCAGTTGGATAATAAACAGATACAATTAATACTGGTCAATGGTCTATTATCTGTAATTTGAAAATCTTGAAAGTTCTCAATACCAAAAATTCATTTCATTTGATGGCATGATTAGATTATCTGCTTATCTTTATATCAGAGAAGGCAGTGACACCCCACTCCAGTACTCTTGCCTGGAAAATCCCATGGATGGAGGAGCCTGGTAGGCCGCAGTCCATGGGGTTGCTAATAGTCGGACACGACTGAGGGACTTCACTTTGACTTTTCACTTTCATGCATTGGAGAAGGAAATGGCAATCCACTCCATATCCCACTTTGTGTAATTGTTCACAAGTTTTCCAGTAGAAATATGAATGTATTTTATTACAGAGTGTAGACACACCCTTATTTGGAGTGTTTCATATTTTCTTTCAAAAAATGAAAAGTTTAGAATTATGAAGCTTATCTGTCCCAAGTGCTTGAGATAAGGTATTGTGTATCTGCACATTGGTTTGATGTTGTTAAAATCATTTTATTACTTTGCAAAAATTGTGATTTGTAAAATACTGTCAATTACTAGGTAACAAGGTAGATTATTCTAGTTCCTCATATTAAATAAAAAATTAAGGAACAGTCCAATCAAGATGTCAAATCATTAAAAATACTTTTAATAATAGATGACTATGTAATTTGGGGGCACAGACATGTGATTTAAAAATTGAATAACATTACTATGACATTTTCCATTTTTTATGACTGTATCTGTATAAATATATAAAGCAATGGCACCCCACTTCAGTACTCGCCTGGAAAATCCCATGGATGGAGGAGCCTGGTGGGCTGCAGTCCATGGAGTCACCAAGAGTCAGATATGACTGAGTGATTTCACTTTCACTCTTCACTTTCATGCATTGGAGAAGGAAATGGCATCCCGCTCCAGTATTCTTGCCTGGAGAATCCCAGGGACGGGGAGCCTGGTGGGCTACCATCTATAGGGTCACACAGAGTCGGTCGGACATGACTGAAGTGACTTAGCAGCAGCAGGATAGGAATAAAATTAATACCAACAATAAGAATGGAATTCTACGATTAGGTAAACTCATTTGCAGTTACCAGGA
This sequence comes from Raphicerus campestris, assembly GCA_006410735.1. NCBI lineage: Eukaryota > Metazoa > Chordata > Mammalia > Artiodactyla > Bovidae > Raphicerus > Raphicerus campestris. Next base: position 22,880 of record SJYW01033991.1, on the reverse strand, counting down.
CAAAAAGCAGAGGGAGAGGCTGTGCTACAGCCGTCTTAGGAAGACATGTATTTCTAATAAATTACTCTGTGCTGTGTGCTTAGTTCCTCAGTCGTGTGGAATTCTTTTGTGAACCCTTGGACTGTAGCCCATGAGGCTCCTCAGTCCATGGAATTTTCCAGGCAAGAAAACTGGAGCAGGTTGCCATTTCCGACTCCTGGAGATCTTTCCCAACCAGGGATCAAACCAACATGTCTTTTGCTGCCCGCGTTAGCAGGTGGTTTCTTACCACTGTGCCACCTGGGAAGCCCTAATAAAGTGCTACTTTTGTTTAATAATTATCAAAATTTACTGCTTTTATCAGTTGTTTACTGATAACTTTAATAGTAACTCAAGTGGAAAAAATGTCTTAATTAGAGCACTTTGGTCACAGAAAATTAATGTTTGTATTATGTACATTTTTCTTTTCAAAGGAGAGAATGCTAAGTAAGACAGTCTAAAAAGACAGTATAAAATAAATTGGGTACATTTTATTTTGCAAGGGAAATGAAATAAAATTCAAAGAAAAGATTACATAAAGTTTTCCGTTAATAATGATTTGTTTATGTATATTTTTAATGGGTGATGTTCAACATCAAACTGTTGTGATGTTTAGGTTTTATTCAGTTCAGTTCAGTCGCTCAGTCATGTCCAACTCTTTGCGACCCCGTGAATCTCAGCACGACAGGCCTCCCTGTCCATCACCAACTCCCAGAGTTCACGCAGACTCATGTTCATCAAGTCAGTGAATCCATCCAGCCGTCTCATCCTTTGTTGTCCCCTTACCTCCTGCCGCCAATCCCTCCCAGCATCAGAGTCTTTTCCAATGAGTCAACTCTTCGCATGAGGTGGCCAAAGTACTGGAGTTTCAGCTTTAGCATCATTCCTTCCAAAGAAATCCCAGGGCTGATCTCCTTCA
>SJYW01033991.1:0-15872 GCA_006410735.1 Raphicerus campestris | reverse complement strand
TGGTAAAATTCTGTTAGCCTTTGACCTGCTTCGTTTTGTACTTCAAGGCCAAATTTACCTGTTACTCCAGGTATCTCTTGACTAGAAAGACCTAGTTCAATCCCTGGGTCAGAAAAATCCCCTGGAGAAGGGAATGGCAGCTCACTCCAGTATTCTTACCTGGAGAATCCCATGGATAGAGGAGCCTTACACACTATAGTCCATGGAGTTACAAGAGTCAGACATGACTCAGTGACTAAACCACCATCAAAGATATGATCGTTTATGTTTAAGGGAATTGTTAGAATAAGCTTAATGCAAGAGTGGTAAACAATCTGTCTGCCAAGGAGACACAGGTTTCATCCCTGGGTTGGGCAGATCCCCTGGAGAAGGAACTAGCAACTCACTTCAGTAATCTTGCCTGGGAAAGCCCATGCACAAAGGAGCCTGATGCGCTACAGTTCATGGAGTTGCAAAGGATCAGACACAACTTAGGGACTAAACAGCAACAATTCCAGATTAAACATGAGTATCATTGTTTATTCAAATATTCACTCAGTAAGAAAAGATTTTTACATCCTGTTATTTGTGATTTACTTAATGGGTTCCAGAAAGTCTGTTTTCCCGAAGGTTTTTTTTTTTTTTTTAAGTTATATCTGAATAGGGCTTACTGTTGCAGATTATTGTAACTCTGTCACATGAAATACTTAAAATATTTTTGAAATATTTATGTTAAAAATTGAAATCATTTTTCTGAATTTGAACATTTATTTGGTGTTTTCACATTTTGTTTGTAAGGTTAGTTTTTTTTAGATATACTAAATACAGTAGAGTGATGAATCATGTAATTTACATATTATTTCTTTAGTGGGAAAAATTTAGATAAGTATTGGAGAAGAGGCTATATTATAAAAGACTACTATAGACAATCTAAAATTTAACTGCTAGTATCTGAGTTACAAGTTTCATTAGACAGAGACCATGGTTAACATATTATCTTAAAGGACATAATTGAATTACATAAAATGTGATTGTTCTTTTTTCCCCCAGAGATCTTAGTTTAAAACATATATAGATTGCCATGTCAGTATTACAAGCCATGAGCTCAAAAGTTCACTAAGCCAGCTTTCTTTCTGTTTAGTGCTTATTATTTCATCTTTTTGTGACCATTCAACATATGAATTTGTAGTGCTTGTACTTCTTAATATTTCAAGTGTTATTTCTTCCTCTAGTGGTTCTGAATTACTCTTAAGCTGTATAAACTGTGTTTTAAACTCTACAAATTTTACTTTAACAACAGAGCCAATTTAATTGGCCTCTTTACATATTAAGCTATTGTTAATGCTGAAAGATTTGTTTCAGATTTTAATATTTATATTAAATTGCATTATTGGTTTTAGTTCTTTATCCTCTATGTACTTATGTGCTTTGATATGAAACAGTTTTTTCCCACTGTCACAACCAACCCTGACTTTGAACTTGGCCATGAGACTTGCTTTGGCTCCAGTTACGTTAGATATAAAATTGACACAAAGTTTGAAATCCCTTTCCCAGTTGGGCTTGCTTACTTTTGCCCCTTTGCCATCACCAGGAAGAGAACATGATCAAGCCAGCTGCTGGTCCCAGTGAGAGGAGGAAAGCCATTTGGAGTGGCACTGATTTGCCCCAGTCAAATCATTCAACCTTCAGCCTCATAAAGAAGTGCTACTGAAATTAGCCAGCACTAGCTCTCTCTCAGATCTGTGAAAATGATGGCTCTAAGCTACTAAATTTTAGAATAATTTGTTATACTGCAATTTTGTGGTAATGACTAATTAATGCCCTGTTCTTAGAAATTTTATGATACTGAGTGAATAAAGGCTACATAATTATCAAGGCTCTAATCATCTATTTATGAAATAATTGTTATTTATTGAATGTCAATGTATGTTAGCTAATTATATTACCTTCACTGGCTTCCCCTTGTGTGAAATCACAGGGAAAATTTTACGTAAAAATACTCTACTACCTTTGTGCATATACTTTATAATCTTCACATGTAAAAATTCATACTTAAATACGTGATGTAATCTGAAGCAAAGTTCTCCAAACTGAAGTAAGAAAACCCTGATGGAACACTGGAAGTATTCAGGGTTTATGTAGAAGGTATTCAGGATGTATGTAGATCCTCAAAGTTCATACATAAGTTGATATGCCTGGCAGTTAAGCCTAAGATACTGTGCCAGTGCCGCTTTGTCTTCTTCAGCTTTTATAATAGATTTTTTCTGTTTTACAGAAGAAAGGCATACTCATTATTATGAATTTTAAGATGATACATGTTGCCAGGTTGTAAAAACCTCAGGATTATCTAACAAAGGACTCTTTCTTCTAAATGTTGTTACTGAGTAACTTGCTGTCATCCTTTGTCTTAAAAATATTTGTTAAGAGTGAAACATTGTGTTAGAAAAGTATATTTTGTACTTTGTTTTAGTTCTTTTACTTTAGATATTTCTTGAAACAGTGAAAGTGTGTGAAGTTTTTTAAATTTTTTTTCTTTAAAGGACTTCTTTCTTGACCTTTGTCAAAAAGTGTATACGTTGTTCCCTATTTTCATATTCCATGGGAGCAAATCAAAGAAGCCATTAGCACCAAGATTTGATGTAGATCTTCTTACTTCAGTTGGATAATAAACAGATACAATTAATACTGGTCAATGGTCTATTATCTGTAATTTGAAAATCTTGAAAGTTCTCAATACCAAAAATTCATTTCATTTGATGGCATGATTAGATTATCTGCTTATCTTTATATCAGAGAAGGCAGTGACACCCCACTCCAGTACTCTTGCCTGGAAAATCCCATGGATGGAGGAGCCTGGTAGGCCGCAGTCCATGGGGTTGCTAATAGTCGGACACGACTGAGGGACTTCACTTTGACTTTTCACTTTCATGCATTGGAGAAGGAAATGGCAATCCACTCCATATCCCACTTTGTGTAATTGTTCACAAGTTTTCCAGTAGAAATATGAATGTATTTTATTACAGAGTGCAGACACACCCTTATTTGGAGTGTTTCATATTTTCTTTCAAAAAATGAAAAGTTTAGAATTATGAAGCTTATCTGTCCCAAGTGCTTGAGATAAGGTATTGTGTATCTGCACATTGGTTTGATGTTGTTAAAATCATTTTATTACTTTGCAAAAATTGTGATTTGTAAAATACTGTCAATTACTAGGTAACAAGGTAGATTATTCTAGTTCCTCATATTAAATAAAAAATTAAGGAACAGTCCAATCAAGATGTCAAATCATTAAAAATACTTTTAATAATAGATGACTATGTAATTTGGGGGCACAGACATGTGATTTAAAAATTGAATGACATTACTATGACATTTTCCATTTTTTATGACTGTATCTGTATAAATATATAAAGCAATGGCACCCCACTTCAGTACTCTTGCCTGGAAAATCCCATGGATGGAGGAGCCTGGTGGGCTGCAGTCCATGGAGTCGCCAAGAGTCAGATATGACTGAGTGATTTCACTTTCACTCTTCACTTTCATGCATTGGAGAAGGAAATGGCATCCCACTCCAGTATTCTTGCCTGGAGAATCCCAGGGACGGGGAGCCTGGTGGGCTACCATCTATGGGGTCACACAGAGTCGGTCGGACATGACTGAAGTGACTTAGCAGCAGCAGGATAGGAATAAAATTAATACCAACAATAANTATTTAACTTATATGCAGAGTACATCATGTGAAATGCTGGGCTGGATGAAGCACAAGCTGGAATCAAGATTTCCAGGAGAAATTTCAGTATCCCCAGCTATGCAGATGACACCACCCTTATGGCAGAAAGTGAAGAGGAACTAAACAGCCTCTTGATGAAAGGGAAAGAGGAGAGTGAAGAAGTTGCGTTAAAGCTCAACATTCAGAAAACGAAGATCATGGCATCTGGTCCCATCACTTCATGGCAAATAGATCACTGCAGATGGTGACTGCAGCCATGAAATTAAAAGATGCTTACTCCTTGGAAGTAAAATTATGACCAACGTGGACAGCATATTAAAAAGACATTACTTTGCCAATAAAGGTCTGTCTAGTCAAGGCTATGGTTTTTCCAGTGGTCATGTATGGATGTGAGAGTTGGACTGTGAAGAAGGCTGAGCACCGAAGAATTGATGCTTTTGAACTGTGGTGTTGGNTGGACAGCATATTAAAAAGACATTACTTTGCCAATAAAGGTCTGTCTAGTCAAGGCTATGGTTTTTCCAGTGGTCATGTATGGATGTGAGAGTTGGACTATAAAGAGGGTTGAGCGCCGAAGAATTGATGCTTTTGAACTGTGGTGTTGGAGAAGACTCCTGAGAGTCCCTTGGACTGCAAGGAGACCCAACCAGTCCATCCTAAAGGAAATGAGTCCTGGGGGTTCATTGGAAGGACTGATGTTGAAGCTGAAACTTCAATACTTTGACCACCTGATGCAAAGAGCTGACTCATTTGAAAAGACCCTGACGCTGGGAAAGATTGAGGGTGGGAGGAGAAAGGGACAACATAGAATGAGATGGTTGGATGGTATCACCGACTCAATGGACATGAGTTTGAGTAAGCTCTGGGAGTTGGTGATGGACAGGGAGGCCTGGAGTGCCGTGGTTGATGAGATCACAAAGAGTTGGACATGACTGAGTGACTGAACTGAACTAGGGTTATTACAATGTTAAAATAAGTTAATGTATACACAGGGTTTTAAATACTACAAATTATATGAGTGTTTGCTAGTAGTAACTTTATTTTCTAAACTGTCACTAATATGTCCATTGACCCATGAATGGATGAAGTTGTGGTACATATGTACAATGAAATATTACTTAGCCATAAGAAGGAATTTATCTGATTCAGTTCTAGTCAGGTGGATGATTATAGAGCCTGTTATACAAGTGAAGTGAGTCAGAAAAACAAATATCATTTATTAATGCATGTATATGAAGTCTAGGAAAATGGTACTGATGAAACTACTTACAGGGCTGGAATAGAGACAGAGACAGTGGACTTGTGGGCACAGGAGGGGAGGGAGAGGGCGGAGCCAACAGAGAGTAGCATTGACATGTGTTCAGTAGCATGTGTAAAATAGCCAGCAGCTAGAAAGTTGCTGTATAGCACACGAAGCCCGGCTTGAGTGTTCTGTGATAACCTAGAGGGTAGGGAAGGGATGAGGGGCGGAGTGAGAGGGAGGCTTAAGAGGAAGAGGATATGTATGTATACTTATGGCTGATTCATGTTGATGCTAGCAGAAACCAACAGTACATTGTAAAGCAGTTATCCTCCAATTAAACATATTTTAAAACCGCCAGCACTGAACAGATGGTGTGCACATAATGTATAATTAATATATAATTTTTGTAATGAATGATACAGTTCTTCAGCCTTGTCCTTTCACTTGTTTGTTGCATAATTAATTAAATACTGTTTTTTGAAACCAAGGAGATACTGGAGTACAGGGGAGAGGTATTTCTAATGCTTAAAACTCAATGGTAGTATGAAGACTATATCAACTTAAGAAAAATAGTTTTCTCAACATTAACATTTTGGATACCTATATAATTATTTCATAGTTACCATTTTGTCCTTGGGATATAATCTCCAGGCTCTTGCACATTTTCAAAAACAATGAAAACATTAGAGTGCGTGCAGCTCTGGAGGACTTGGTATTCATTACTTGTCCTTCCCTTTCTCCACTGCATGTGTAGCGTTTCACAGTTCAGTCTTCTCTAAAAAAGCCTTACATAATATATCTATTTTCCAGTTCATATATGCTTTTATCCAAGAGATAGGCATTCACTCTCTGACTTAGTAAACACTGTGTATAGAGCATCAGATTCCACTAAACTTGGGAAGCTAAAGCATGTAGGAAAAGCCAGTCTGCGTCCATTAAAATGCAGAAGGCATCTATGATAAAATTTATTTATCACAGTGATTCTTAGCCTGACTGATTATCAGAATCACCTTGGAATCTTTTCAAAAAATGTATATAACAGAACAGCTCTCTTCTTAGACCCCTGAGTCTGTACCTTGGTGGAGGTGGGAAAGAGAGTAAAGATTCATATTTTGGAAAGTTCCTCAGGTCTCTATAGAAAATTATATGAACAGTCAGGTTTCGAAACAGATGATGTATGTTACCGCTGGAGATTTGTATGCATAGTAACCAGGAGGCATTAATGGTTCTCAAGCATCTGTTAAAGAGGGAATAATTGTAATTATGAATACCTAATGTCTGTTAGATTTTGCTACTTCTTATGCTTCTCAGGAAAAAAGACACGAAAGAATAAGATGTCTTTTTTCTTTTATTCAATTTTTAAAAGCTACGTTTAATATAAATTGATTTCTCACCTTTACAAACTATTTCTCATCCTACATTCTTCAATGAACACTGAGAAGACAACATAGGATCTTTTTTTCCTTTCTTCTTTCTTTTTCCCTCTAGCCGGATAGTTTATAACACTTTAAAAAAATTTTCCTGACTGGAAGAGGGCCAATCTGAAATGATCTCTTGTCTATCTTGGGCGTGGAAGGAAAGGAGATTCTAAACATGGACCCTGCCTTCCAGGAAGACTGTGGCTTCCGTCTCTCCTAAGTGCCCCATTTATCCCTTAGTGTCCAAACTAGATTTGGGTGGGAAAGTAGAAAATAGAGGAGACCAGAAGGCCGTGGAAAACGGAAGCAAACCTGTCGTTTATTTCTTCTCTAAATTACATTAAGTGTCAGTATCCAGTAACCTTAATGTCCACTGCTGTGTGTGGACAGTTTCTATGAAAACATTTGTTGCATTAGATATTTCATGGTGAAAATGTAATGAAATCAACAAAGTAATTTGGTGGGTCTGTATGGTGACATTTTAAATATTTTATTTTCCTTTTTACATGCACTGTAATGGAATTTGACCTATATTAGAATGATTATTATAATTTCTTTTTCTCATTAAATCCTTCTTTAAAAATAGTGTTTTTCCTTCTAAAATATGCCAGTTTTGAAGAGTAGAATCACACAAATTTTTAAGTGACTTGATTATGGGTTTTATTTTGCCTTTTTAAAAAGAAATTTATTGATGTTAATTTGAGAGTGCATTCTGAATGAAGCCATTAGCCTATTAATAATTTTCATTATTACCCCACCATGTTTTAAAGGGTCCAAAATATTTTGAGATGGGAAAAAATTTTAACTTTGGTTTCTGAGTGTTTATCTTTTATTTCCTATAAATATCTATAACACTAGTAGCACCCCACTCCAGCACTCTTGCCTGGAAAATCCCATGGATGGAGGAGGAGCCTGGTAGGCTGCAGTCCATGGGGTCGTGAAGAGTCGGACATGACTGAGCAACTTCACTTTCATTTTTCACTTTCATGCATTGGAGAAGGAAACGGCAACCCACTCCAGTGTTTTTGCCTGGAGAATTCCAGGGACGGCGGAGCCTGGTGGGCTGCCGTCTATGGGATCGCACAGAGTCGGACACAGCTGAAGCGACTTAGCAGCAGCAGCAACAGTAGAAGGAAAGAGAGTGAATGTTGGATATCATTTCCTTGACTTAAACATTTTTAACAAATACTGCTTGAATTGGTTTCATATGCAGAAGTGTAGACAGTATATTTTTAAAAAATGTTTATTCTTTTCTAACTGAATAAAAATACATTTAACAATTACTTAAAGCAGAGTTAACCAAAGACAGCAACTGTTTGAGAGAAAAGTGTTTCCTGCAGTCTGTCCGAGGAAAAGAAATGTGATTTTGTATCTTACTTCCACAGTCCCATGTTAATTTCTGTTGTTCTTATGACAGTCTTCTATGCTGATGTGATCCTTGTGGAGGTTTGTGCCTTCCATATCTCTTACTCTGTTATATCTTAAATCCCATTTTATGCAGCATTTCTTCCAAGTAAAGCTATCAGAAGTTGACATTGGCCAGTCCCAGGACAGTAGAAAAATAATTAACTGTTGAGCATAGGAATAATTTGATTATATAGAAAAGTCATTCATTATAATTGCTGTAAAGAAGCCATGTAATTTTGTGCCTGTTTATATTAGTCTTTTTTTTTTAATGTATATAAGAAGATCAGCTTCGATGAAAATATATTTTTTTGTTTGAACTGTGATAGCCAAGCCAAAAATGACGAGGCAGAAAATAAATCTAAATCATTTGTTTTTAATGACAGAATGTACATATTGTTGAGAATTAAATAGGTAGGTAGTTATGTTTGTATTTGTCTTCAAGATCTTTGACTCTAATGAAAGTAGGAAACTTTAGGGATAGATTTTGTATAGAAAGTCAGTCTGACTTTAAGTATCTCAATTTAAAAAGATAATTTAGTATCTGAATCGGTATCTATTTGAAATTATTTTTCTAATGAAAGTCTCAATATAAGTTTAGCCAAGGGCAGGAATTTTAAAAGTGTGAGTGAAATATTTAGGCTATCCAGAAATTGTGACATGACCTGATCTTAACAGTGAGGGACTTTCTAATTATTTAGTCTCAAGTATTGAGTTTTTCTAAAATTTTGCCAGATTTCTTATATGTAGCTGACAGGTATGAAGATATGCCAATTTGGTATTCTACTTATGAATTGCTGTTGAAATTCCAATAATATAGGCTATTGCTGTGATTTACTATATCATAGAAAATGTTGGATTAATTTTTATGTTTTATTAAGCACAGTTCTGTTCTTTGGCATTTTGTAAATTTAAAATCAAATTTATTCACATACAAAGTTTTAACTATTAAAACTGGAATCTTACAAATGTAGAATCAAGTTTTGGTATGTAATCTCAGCACAAATATGATCTCATTTTCTTTTTAATGTATCTTGACTCCATCATCCATTTTTACTCCTGCCACTCTTCCACTTATCACTAGTTCAGGTTTTCATCGTTCACCGCAATTACTTCGCAGTAGTACCTGTGCTGCTTAAAATCCTTCAGTAGTGTCCCAGTAGTTAGAAAATAAAATCTGAGCTTGATGTGATGTCTAACAACACCCTCCTTCTTCAGACTTCCCACCTACCTTTCCAGTATGGTCACCTGCCACTTGCATAGGCATATTTTATACTTCAGCAACATTGAATTGCTTATAAATCCTCCAACACTTATATGATGGGTTTTTACGTTTGTTTCTCTGCATTTAACCTTTGTGCCTTTGACCTTGCAGTTCACTGAGCCCAGTTATTCTTTCATATACCTCTTTTTATTCCATATTGTAATGTCATTAGACTAGAGGCCCTTTCACTGAAGTGCTGGGTTTTGTAATCACAAAGGTAGTAGAGTGTTCATTGAGTGGATAACAGCCATTTGATTGATAGCTGCCTAGCCCTACCTTTTGCCCATTGGTGAAATGATTTATATCATATTTAATATCCTTCAGGCTTTTTGAACACTTGATGACAGGGAGCTACTGATTCACAAGGAAGTCTATTATATTTTTCCTTAACTCAAAATCTTACCAAGTTGACTTTGGTAAAACTTCGTAAAAGAACAACTTTGGTAAAAGAACAGCTCTTTTTGCCCCATCACCTCATAAACAGTAAATATCTCTAAATGTGTAACGTTCAAGAACTTGTGGCTCTGCTTATAGCAAAGATCAACATTTTCTGTCTTAATTTTCATTGTGTTAACTTGCTGTTTACTTCCAATTTACTTGACTCCTCTGGGGGTATAATATTACTTGAATATGTAGACAGGTCAAAACTGCTGATTTCATGTACTACTTACCCTTTCATGAACTAGTTTAAAATATGGGAATAGGAGCCTGAAAGGAAAGAGAAGAATAAGGCAATTACTAGTATATGTAAACTACACTAGTGTTTTGCATATTCAGTTTCCCATTACATTTTTCTTATTTTAAATTCTTATAGATTTCCACTTGTGAAGTTAACTTAACACTAACTAAATTTCTGTGAGCCACTAGTGTTAATTCAAATACTGGTATGGAATATAATATCTTTTAACAAAATAAATGTATATAATATGGGTAAAAATATTACCAATAACCTTTACATGTATAATCAAGCTTATTGAACTCAAAAGCTGTCATAGGCTAAAAAAGTCTTGTCCTGTTTATCTTGGTATTATGTTGGCCTTGCACTCAGTAAATGAAAACAGACAGACAAGTAAATCTTTCCTCTCTACTTCTCTCTCCCCAGCCCCCTGACCAAAAATAGAAAGATGCCGATTTCTCCTTTCCCTTGAGTTCAACATTGATAGACAGTTTCCAGTATCTGTACTAGTGTTTTTCAAGGTATGGTCTACTGATCATCTACTTCAGAATTACTAATAATCTGGTGTATGTATTTAACGTATAAATTTCTAAACCTCAGACTTACTAAGCCAGAATTTGAGGGAGAGACCCAGGAACCTCCATTACTTGTTTTTTCTTATGGGATGCATAATTCTCTTTCATTTTATCAAAAAGCCTAGAATTATAGGGAGAAAAATTTTCCATTCCCTCTTTTAATCAGTATTGCTTTTCACCTGTGGAAATGCATAGAGCTCCAACAGTGTTCTCATCTAGGAAACAGGGAAAACGTGTTTTTAAAGTATTTCTGACAGTGGCAACCAGAGACCTCTTCTTCCTCTCCCAGAAGTAAGTAGGTACATCTCACACCCTTCCAAGAGCCCCATTAGAAGGTCTTCTGAGGTTCCTTTGGAAGTTGGTTACTTCAGAAGCTATAAAGACCAACTGTGAGAGGAACATTGGGTATTGAGGTTCTAGTTGATCTCACTGCAAAAATAAAGGCTAGAACATTCTTGTATTGCTTATGGTAAATCAGGATCTTAAAGCTGGAGTCAAAGATCTGACTCCCAAAGGCACCCTTATGTTTAATCAGCCTGGTTTGACTCAGTGTTTACCAATTTATTATGAAAGATACAACTCAGAAACGGCCAAATGGGGGAGAGGCATAGGCAGGAGTGGTGAGGCAAGGGGCTTCCTCCATACCCTCTCTGGGCAAGCATCTGAGTGCTGTGAGACACCAAATTTTGAGGTTTGTTTCTCTTTATTTTCCTTGTAAGTATTTGTTGAATTTCACAAATTAAATTGTATCTAATCTTTTTTGTTCCAATTATTCATCAAAGAAAAGCTGTCTTTCCATGTCATATATTTGTTTCATTCATCTCTGCATTTAGTCTCCTGATTTCCTGTTTTTTCTCACTCCCCTTCCCCACCATAGATTACTTCTGATCCCGTTATATCTTTATAATCATTTCACAGAGGAATTCAGATGGAGTTAAACATTGCTTGTTACCTTTAATTAAGCCAGAAAAGTTTCTTTCAAACTCAGTTATTTGTGTGTAACTCCAGCTTGTATATTTGGCCATCATTAAAAATTAGAGGAAAACTTGATAAATATATTATCTGAACTTGTCCATTATTTTATCTTTTTCACTTCAAATACCTTTATCTAATTTAAAGGTTATATTTTACCCTCACTATTAAATATGTCCTTAAAAATCCAATTCTAATTATAGAAAAAATAGAGGAACTGATTCAAAGGTAGCTCAAATCCAAACTTAGTAGTAATTAGTTAGGAAGTCAGCCTTTAAAATAGTATAGAGGAATGGTAGACATGGCTTTTAATTTTTACTCCTCTTTCTGCTCCTTTAATGATTCCTATTTCCTCAAGTGTTTGATCTTAGGCATCTTATCTAAACTGTTACTTCTGTTCAAGGTTTTCAAGAATCTAGAATAATTCTGTTTGTCCAGCCTTATTTCTGTTGTTGTTTTTCTTTGTTTTTTTAACACAAAGCATCTGTTGGGAGGGTTTCTTCGTTGTCCCAAACTATTCCCACTTTTACCTCTAGACTTGTGCTGATGTTGTTCCTCATGTGTCTGGATTGCCTTGTCTTCCATATTGCCTCTGCCATTTATCTAAATCCTTTCATCCTGTCCCAGCTCCAACCCCTGTCTCTCTGTCCCTCTCCTACCCATTTCATCTCCCTGGTTTTTGGTTTCTGTGATGGTCCATACTGAATGCACTGTTCAGTTCACTTGCTCAGTCATGTCCGACTCTTTGCGATCCCATGAACCGAAGCATGCCAGGCCTCCTTGTCCATCACCAACTCCTGGAGTTCACCCAAACCCATGTCCATCAAGTCGGTGATGCCATCCAACCATCTCATCCTCTGTTGTCCTCTTCTCCTCCTGCCCCCAATCCCTCCCAGCATCAGAGTCTTTTCCAGTGAGTCAACTCTTCGCATGAGGTGGCCAAAGTACTGGAGTTTCAGCTTTAGCATCATTCCTTCCAAAGAACTCCCAGGACTGATCTTCAGAATGGACTGGTTGGATCTCCTTGCAGTCCAAGGGACTCTCAAGAGTCTTCTCCAACATCANCATCAGTCCTTCCAATGAACACCCAGGACTGATCTCCTTTAGGATGGTCTGGTTGGATCTTCTTGCAGTCCAAGGGACTCTCAAGAGTCTTCTCCAACACCACAGTTCAAAAGCATCAGTTCTTCAGCACTCTTTCTTTATAGTCCAACTCTCACATTCATACATGACCACTGGAAAAACCATAGCCTTGACTAGACGGACCTTTGTTGGCAAAGTCCTGTCTCTGCTTTTGAATATGCTATCTATAAGCGACTTTAAATTTCATGGCTACAGTCACCATCTGCAGTGATTTTGGAGCCCAGAAAAATAAAGTCAGCCATTGTTTCTACTGTTTCCCAATCTATTTGCCATGAAGTGATGGGACCAGATACCATGATCTTAGCTGTCTGAATGTTGAGCTTTAAGCCTACTTTTTCTCTCTCCTCTTTCCCTTTCATCAAGAGGCTGTTTAGTTCTTCTTCACTTTCTGCCATAAGGTGGTGTCACTGTTCCAGCCGCCTTTCAAGCATACTTTTCTCCAAGGTTGTATTTTGTTAGTGTTGCCTTAGTTATATTTCTTGCTTCTAGTTTGAGAGCGAAAAGTATCGACACCAGCAACTGCCATTATAAAAGCTACTTCATTTTCTAGGGAAGTTACTTAAGGTAAAATTTAGTCTTAATCTGAAAAGCCTGCATTATATTTTTAATCAGTTTTATAAAATCATAAATTGGATGCTGAAAATAATACAGTAGTATACCCATATTTGAGAAAGCTGCCCTTTAATTGTAAAGAAATTTAGGTTACAGTGTCTTTTTCTATTTTCTTGGCCACACTGCACACAGCATATGGGACCTTAGTTGGCTGACCAGGGATTGAACCCTTGGCCCCTGCATTTGAAGTTCAGAGTCTTAGCCACTGGACCACCTGAGAAGTCCCAGTTATAGTGTTTCAATGAGAATAACTACCACTTATTGTTTTGGTGCCTGAAATATGCAAGTTCTTTTTTGGTTAGGTAGGTTGCTGTGTTTTCTTTGAATCATCATAAAAATAATCTGAAATTCTTAATATTATCTGTTTTATAGTTGAAGAAATTGAGTTTCTAGGAGGATTGAGCCAGTTCTATGGCAGAACCAAAATGCAAGTCTAGTTCTCCTTGTCTTAAAAATTAACTACTGTTTCTACTTCATTAAATGGTATCCCTAAAATAATACAGAACTCTTGGAACAGCTTTGCCAGAGTACCCTGGAGGAATTTATCCAATAGCACCCTTAGAAATGAACAGTTCTATGCTCAGAAGCTCTCCTTTATATATTGGAGAAGGAAATGGCAACCCACTCCAGTACTCTTGCCTGGAAAATCTCATGGATGGAGGAGTGTTGTAGGCTTCAGATATTAATCAGCAATAAAGAGTCATTTTTCCCTGTCAGATATGCCACTGTAAGCACATTGGTCTCAGACTTTATTCAGAAGAGCTGTCAAGAGGTATTGATACGCGAGAGAAGTTGTCTGGTGTGGCTAGGAAAATTAAGTTGATAAGAGCTCCTTGGCGAGAAGGGAGAGGATTTTGGAACACATTTGGAATGAAGGAAAGGTGGTGAAAATGAGGTGATATTTTTGTGTATCTCAGTTCTCTCTCCCTTGTACATGTTTTTTATAACCTTTTCTTGCTGAGTAAGGGTCATTTTGAGCTTGTGTGCTAAGTGTACCTTCTTAACTGTTCTTCTTCTGTTCTCTGAATCATGGTTGGTTGTTGTTCTATAACTCATTTCAGTGTATTGAAGTGTATTTAAATGAGGATTTGATGCAGTTGGAAGTGGGTATAGAAAAGACTGGATAACAAAAGGCTTCTTAACAATGAAACACAGTAAAAATGGAACCTGCAGCAACCAACCATGTAGACAAATGAAAAAATGCCTTTTGTCTACAGATTGCAGTGATCCTACATTAACATGGAGGTCTCTGTCTGACTTAGGACAGCTGGCTAAGTCTGATCGTTCCCCTCCATACAGCCTTTAAAACCAGCACTTCTGAGTACTGCTTTCCTTGCTATTTTGTTTACTATCTCTGCTAATTAAAGTGTACTAGATTATTATTAATAGACTACCAGGTGAGATTACTTCTGCATCCAGTGATTGAGATATATTACAGTTTTAAAAATAGATTCTTTTTTGTTTGATTAAGGAAACTACAACCAGGAAATAGAATGAACACAGAAATATGATTTTTCTGAGGGACCATATTGGCTTAACTAATCTAGGGTTATCAGTAAAGGTCAGTCAGTATTTTGGATATGAAGAAGCTATTCACAGTTAGCTTCCATGAATCATTAAGAATTGATTTGTCATTAAGAAAGTGATTTTTCCAAAATACAGTTTATATAATCTTGTAAGTCTATAACTAAATTTCAGGAACGACTGTTTCATGGAAAAGCTTGCTCCTGAGTATTAGCTTAGTACTGAATTTGAAATCTAAGTTTTTAGTACTAAATTTTTCATTGTGTGTGTTTTCTGCAGTAAGTTGTGGGGAGGGGTATGGGAACAAGGGAAAGAACTGTGGTGGCATTTCTAATACCTTGAGGTGTGATAGATAGCATCAGGGTATGCAAGCCACTGCTGGGTTTATTTGTAACTAATTGTGTGAGAATCCTTGTTTGTGGTTTTGAAATCCCAAATCTGTTATTCTAACTAATTCGTGTATCAGACCGTCTTAGAATGATAGTAAAGAATTTTCAACATTAATGGATATTTTCATTATTTATTTAGGAAATTCATTTATAAAGCTTAAGAATTTTAGATTTGAAAATGTAATAAGCCAACCAATGAAGAAGTTCTTTCGATTAGCAGTGTAATTCATTTCCTCCTATTAGGGAAATTAGTTGTAAGAGTAGGTATTTGTTTGAATGAATCAAAAAAAGTTAAAGTGTGATGAAGGTAATATATTTTATTAAAACAATAATCCTTTAATTCTGTTAATCATACATTATGACTGTATTTTTCTATTCATAATAATCCCTATAGTTTGGGATTAAAAAGGAACCCAGTATCATCCTACGCAAGGATACCAGTGGGGAGGAAGGAGAGGACTTGTGTTTAACTGAGTAATCTTGAAAGCATTCCTTTATGACAGATTAACTCTAATCTCCAAGATCTTAAATTGCATTGGCGAGGTGGCTATTAGCCTGGCACAGCCACTGCATATACTGACTATGNAGGATACCAGTGGGGAGGAAGGAGAGGACTTGTGTTTAACTGAGTAATCTTGAAAGCATTCCTTTATGACAGATTAACTCTAATCTCCAAGATCTTAAATTGCATTGGCGAGGTGGCTATTAGCCTGGCACAGCCACTGCATATACTGACTATGGTATACTTCCTTCCACCATATTTCTGTGGCCAAGTCCTTCTCTCAGATGGTATTTTACTTGAAATTTTGTATATTATTTAAAACATATAAATATGTATATATATAAATATATAATAATTTTATGTATTATTATACTTGAAATCATACTTACGGTTAGGAATCTAGGCATATGAGATCTGAGGTGTAATATCTGTATATAGTGG
>SJYW01033980.1:0-10291 GCA_006410735.1 Raphicerus campestris | reverse complement strand
TCAATTATCATGAAATAAGTCAATTGTCATCAAATAAATATGTTAATTCATGAAATACGTCAATTAGCATGAAATAAGCCAATTATTATGAAATAAGTCAATTATCATGAAATAAGTCAATTGTCAGCAAAGAAATATGTTATTTCATGAAATAAGTCAATTATCATGAAATGAGAAGGGCCACCCGACCCTCAGGGTTGTACTACCTCGCTCAACCTGCAATCTGCCCTTCAAGGTGGCATTCTCTCCTGCCTCCGGCCACCTGCACCTCAGGGTGGCATCCCCTTGCCCATCCAGTCACCCGCCCCTCAGGCCGGCACTACCTGGCCTCAGGGTTTCATTTCCTTGCCTGTCTGGTCATCCGCTCCTCAGGGTGTCACTTCCTCACCCACCCGGATCACCGCCCCTCAGGGTATCACTCCCTCGCCCGCCCAGCAAACCGACCCTCAGGGTGTCACTCCCTCGCCTGCCCAGCCACCCGACCCTCAGGGTGTCACTCTCTTGCCCGCCCGGACACGCGCCCCTGAGGTTGGCAATCCCTCGCCCGGCCAGCCACCTGCACCTGATGGTGGCACTTTGTTGACCGGCGGGCGACCCTCCCCTGAGATTGTCACTCCCTCGCATGGCCGGCCACCTGCCCCTCAGGGTGTCACTCCCTCACCTGGATGGTCACCCTCCCCTGAATGTGGCACTCCCTCGCCCGGCCGGCCACCCTCCCCTGAGGGTGGCACTCCCTCACCCACCTGGCCACCAGCCCCTCAGAGTGGCACTCCTTCGCCCGCCCGGCCACTAGTTTCTCAGGGTGGCATTCCCTCACCTGCCCGGCCACCCGCCCTTCAGTCTGGCACTCCCTCACCAGCCCGGCCACCCACCACTGAGGGTGGCCCTCTCTCGCCCGGCCAGGTGGTACTCTCTCGCCCGGCCGGCCACGCACTTCTCAGGGTGGCACTCTCTCACCTGGCCAGCCACATGCCCTGAGAATGGCATTCACTTGCCCGGCTGGCCAGTCGCCTCTCAGGGTGGCACTCCCTCACTCCCTCGCCAGCATTTTGTACTTCCCTACAAAGTGGCACTCCCTTGCCTGCCTGGCATTTTGCCACTCAGGGTGTCACTCCCTCACCCGGCTGGCAACCCGCCCTTCAGGGTGGCACTCATTTACTGCCCCGGTCACCCGCCCCACAGGGTCACACTCCCTCGCCCGCCCGGCCACCCGACCCTAAGGGTGGCACTCCCTCGCCTGGCCGGCCACCCGCCCCTCAAGGTGGTACTCTCTTGCCTGGCTGGCCACCGCTTCTCAGGGTGGCACTCTCACCTGGCCGGCCACCCGTCCTGAGAATAGCACTCACTTGCCCAGCCAGCCACCGCCCCTCNTTGGAAGGACTGATGCTGAAGCTGAATCTCCAATACTTTGGCCACCTGATGCAAAGAACTGACTCATTGGAAAAGCCCCAGATGCTAGGAAAGATTGAAGGCAGGAGAAGAAAGGGACAACAGAAGATGAGATGGTTGGATTAATGGTGATGAGTTTGGGTAAACTCCGAGAGTTGGTGATGGACAGGGAGGCCTGGAGTGCTGTAATCCATAGGGTCGCAAGGTTGGACATGACTGAGCAACTGTGCTGAACTGAAAGTATCTTGAAGAAAGCAGGATGGTGGATGGGGATTGAGCATGTGTTCAGATAGCTTGAATATATAATGCTTGAATATATATAATATATAGCTTGAATATAAAATGCTGAACTTATTTTAAAGTTAAGATGTTATATAAGAAGATGAGATGATTGATATGACAGAGAGTGAAAAAGTAGTTTTTGCAGTGAATGGTACTGTACCTCTTGATGGAGCTGAAGAATTGTTACAGTTGGAGTACTAGAGGGAGTGAGCTGGGATGTATCAGAGGATAAAAAGTATGAAAATAAAATTGAAAATAAAGTATATTTATTAGAAAAAAACTTTTAAGTGTGTTTTAGTGAACTAATATAAATATATATATAATATAGTAAACTAGCACTTATTCATATTTCCTGTTTGCTCTCCAACCCAGCCACATAAGAGGATTTCACTTTTACAGTTCTTGAGTTTGGGTATGTCCATGTAACTTACACTGGTCAAAGAAATCAGACCAGAAGGGTCACTCCCATGTTGGGTGTGTTTAAAAACTAGATTTCTCCATTTTTTATGTTCTTTAATCTAGCTGTAGTTGTGGAAATACTGATGTGATTATAAATAGTGTAAAAAATGAAATGCAATAAATGCCCATTCAGTTCAGTTCAGTTCAATCGATCAGTCATGTCCAACTCTTTGTGACCCCATGAATCACAGCACACCAGGCCTCCCTGTCCATCACCAACTCCCGGAGTTCACTCAGACTCACATCCATCGAGTCAGTGATGCCATCTAGCCATCTCATCCTCTGTCATCTCCTCCTCCTGACCCCAATCCCTCCCAGCAACAGGGTCTTTTCCAATGAGTCAACTCTTCGCATGAGGTGGCCAAAGTACTGGAGTTTCAGCTTCAGCATCAGTCCTTCCAATGAATACCCAGGACTAGTCTCCTTTAGGATGGACTGAATGGATCTCCTTGCCATCCAAGGGACTCTCAAGAGTCTTCTCCAACACAGTTCAAAAGTATCAATTCTTTAGCACTCAGCTTTCTTCACAGTCCAACTCTCACATCCATACATGACTACTGGAAAAACCATAGCCTTGACTAGACGGACATTTGTTGGCAAAGTAATGTCTCTGCTTTTCAACATGGTTTCTAGGTTGGTTATAATTTTTCTTCCAAGGAGTAGGCGTCTTTTAATTTCACGGCTGCAATCATCATCTGCAGTGATTTTGGAGCCCAGCAAAATAAAGTCTGACACTGTTTCCCCATCTATTTCCCATGACATGATAGGACCAGACGCCATTATCTTCGTTTTCTGAATGTTGAGCTTTAAGCCAACTTTTTCACTCTCTACATTCACTTTCATCAAGAGGCTCTCTAGCTCCTCTTCACTTTCTGCCATAAGGGTGGTGTCATCCACATATCTGAGGTTATTGATATTTCTCCCAGCAATCTTGATTCCAGCTTGTGCTTCTTCCAGCCCAGCGCTTCTCATGATGTACGCTGCATATAAGTTAAATAAGCAGGGTGACAATATACAGCCTTGACGTACTCCTTTTCCTATTTGGAAACAGTCTATTGTTCCATGTCCAGTTCGAACTGTTGTTTCTTGACCTGCATACAGATTTCTCAAGAGGCAGGTCAGGTGGTCTGGTATTCCCATGTCTCTCAATTTTCCACAGTCAAAGGCTTTGGCATAGTCAATAAAACAGAAATAGATGTTTGTTTGTTTGTTTGTTTTCCTGAAACTCTCTTGCTTTTTCCATGATCCAGCAGATTTTGGTAATTTGATTTCTGGTTCCTCTGCCTTTTCTAAAACCATCTTGAACGTCCGGAAGTTCATGGTTTACATATCGCTGAAGCCTGGCTTGGAGACTTTTGAGCATTACTTTACTAGTGTGTGAGATGACTGCAATTGTGCAGTAGTTTGAGCGTTCTTTGGCATTACCTTTCTTTGGGATTGGAATGAAAACTGACCTTTTCCAGTTGTGGCCACTGCTGAGTTTTCCAGATTTGTTGGCATATTCAGAGTAGCACTTTCACAGCATCTTCTTTAAGGATTTGAAACAGCTCAACTGGAATTTCATCACCTCTACTAGCTTTATTCATAGTAATGGCTTTCTAAGGCCCACTTGACTTCATATTTCAAGACGTCTGCCTCTAGGTGAGTGATCATACCATCGTGATTATCTTGGTCATGAAGCTCTTTTTTGTACAGTTCTTCTATGTATTCTTGCCACTTCTTCTTAATATCTTCTGCTTCTGTTAGTTTCATACCATTTCTGTCCTTTATCGAGTCCATCTTTGCATGAAATATTCCCTTGGTGTGTCTAATTTTCTTGAGGAGATCTCTAATCTTTTCCAATCTGTTCTTTTCCTCTGTTTCTTTGCATGAATTGCTGAGGAAGGCTTTTTTTTGTCTATCCTTGCTGTTCTTTGGAACTCTGCATTCAGATGCCTGTATCTTTCCTTTTCTCCTCTGCTTTTCACTTCTCTTCTTTTCACAGCTATTTGTAAGGCCTCCCAAGACAGCCATTTTGCGTTTTTGCATATCTTTTCCAGGGGGATGGTCTTGATCCCTGTCTCCTGTACAATGTCATGAACCTCTGTCCATAGTTCATCAGGCACTCTGTCGATCTAGTCCCTTAAATCTATTTCTCACTTCCACTATATAATTATAAGGGATTTGATTTAGGTCATACCTGAATGGTCTAGTGGTTTTCCCGACTTTCTTCAATTTAATTCTGAATTTGGCAATAAATGCCCGTATTCTTCTATAAATCTAAGCCAAAGACAGGCAGATCTTGGCCACAAGGCAACGTTAAACCTTTGCCATGTTAATTCATCCTAGATTATTTTGATGATCAGTTTGATGATCTTTGTTAACACAGTATAATCAAGGGTACCTGGCTCACCACAATGCTATGCTTAATTATTGAATGGCTGAGAAAAATTGGATGAGAGGTTATTGAAAGAAAGGTCAAGGGAGGAGAAGTCATGTGAAGAACGATTGTCTGTATGAGAATTACCACACATTATGAGATAATATGTTTGAAGGGAATGATAGTGAGCCAAGAGCTAGAATTCTCATGGAATATGACTTGGAGATATTAAATGACTGCAACAATCAATGATGATACATGGTATAAAATACTAATGCTAAGAGGTTCATGGAGAAGAAGAAATCATTGTCAAAGTAGCTGTATGAATAACTCTTGAGATCTGGCTGATTACATACAAGGAGATATCATTAAAAATATTCATGCTTTGTCAAAAACACATTGAAACACATCTTTTTTCAGAACTTCAAAATCTATAATTTGAAAAAGTGGATTCTTTTCTAGCACTTTGGTCATGGAAATTACATTAAAATATATTAATAAAAGACTTATGCTGGAATCCCCATCTATAAGGTTATGTGGACTTTATTTATAATGCTGTCATATAATTTACAAACCAAGGACTTTACTAATTTTCACCTATTTTTTNGCTTTCTAAGGCCCACTTGACTTCATATTTCAAGACGTCTGCCTCTAGGTGAGTGATCATACCATCGTGATTATCTTGGTCATGAAGCTCTTTTTTGTACAGTTCTTCTATGTATTCTTGCCACTTCTTCTTAATATCTTCTGCTTCTGTTAGTTTCATACCATTTCTGTCCTTTATCGAGTCCATCTTTGCATGAAATATTCCCTTGGTGTGTCTAATTTTCTTGAGGAGATCTCTAATCTTTCCCAATCTGTTCTTTTCCTCTGTTTCTTTGCATGGATTGCTGAGGAAGGCTTTTTTTGTCTCTCCTTGCTGTTCTTTGGAACTCTGCATTCAGATGCCTGTATCTTTCCTTTTCTCCTCTGCTTTTCACTTCTCTTCTTTTCACAACTATTTGTAAGGCCTCCCAAGACAGCCATTTTGCGTTTTTGCATATCTTTTCCAGGGGGATGGTCTTGATCCCTGTCTCCTGTACAATGTCATGAACCTCTGTCCATAGTTCATCAGGCACTCTGTCGATCTAGTCCCTTAAATCTATTTCTCACTTCCACTATATAATTATAAGGGATTTGATTTAGGTCATACCTGAATGGTCTAGTGGTTTTCCCGACTTTCTTCAATTTAATTCTGAATTTGGCAATAAATGCCCGTATTCTTCTATAAATCTAAGCCAAAGACAGGCAGATCTTGGCCACAAGGCAACGTTAAACCTTTGCCATGTTAATTCATCCTAGATTATTTTGATGATCAGTTTGATGATCTTTGCTAACACAGTATAATCAAGGGTACCTGGCTCACCACAATGCTATGCTTAATTATTGAATGGCTGAGAAAAATTGGATGAGAAGTTATTGAAAGAAAGGTCAAGGGAGGAGAAGTCATGTGAAGAACGATTGTCTGTATGAGAATTTGTTTCCACACATTATGAGATAATATGTTTGAAGGGAATGACAGTGAGCCAAGAGCTAGAATTCTCATGGAATATGACTTGGAGATATTAAATGACTCCAACAATCAATGATGATACATGGTATAAAATACTAATGCTAAGAGGTTCATGGAGAAGAAGAAATCATTGTCAAAGTAGCTGTATGAATAACTCTTGAGATCTGGCTGATTACATACAAGGAGATATCATTAAAAATATTCATGCTTTGTCAAAAACACATTGAAACACATCTTTTTTCAGAACTTCAAAATCTATAATTTGAAAAAGTGGATTCTTTTCTAGCACTTTGGTCATGGAAATTACATTAAAATATATTAATAAAAGACTTATGCTGGAATCCCCATCTATAAGGTTATGTGGACTTTATTTATAATGCTGTCATATAATTTACAAATCAAGGACTTTACTAATTTTCACCTATTTTTTTTTTAAGTTTACAGTTCAGTTCCAAGATTTGCCTTTGCTATTAATGTGGTTAAGTCACTAAATCGTGTCTGACTCCTTGCAGCTCCATGGACTGTAGCCTGCCAGACTCCTCTGTCCTTGGGATTTCCCAGGCAAGAATACTGGAGTGGGTTGCCATTCACTTCTCCAGGGTACTTTCCTGAGCCAGGGATTGAATATGCATCTACTGCCTTGCAGGCAGTCTCTTGCATTGCAGGTGGATTCTCTACCAACTGAGCTATTAACAAAGAAATGCATATTTCTTCAACTTTGGAATAATACAGTGCAATTGAATTCATTTTACATGAATTTCCATATATTTCATTTTCCTTTTTCTTTAGCTATGAGTCATATGTTTGACTAACTTAACCTTTTGGCTGTTTTATAATTTGAATATAAATGGTTCAGGCACTAATGTTTAAAATTTTTCCAATTTTTGTTCTGTTGCTTGATTTGTTAACAAATTTAAGAACATGAAGAGTAATTATGAGTTAATACTGAGAACCTGCTTCATATCATAGACAATCCTTACTGCCAAATATTTAAAGTTCATTACCATATTTTGAGGAATTTTTAACTCATACATATAAAGAGTAAATATTACACTGGAAAATATGTCGTAGTGTACAGAGTGGGGAAGGATCTTTTTTGTCTTAATGATAATGAGAGATTAATGGGAGATTAGATTTCTTTTAGGTCCCAAAATAACTGAGAACCTCATATGTCTATTCCCACCAGATTTTGTTATATCATGTTCCACAGAATTCACATTGTATTAAACCTTTAGCTATAAGTTCATTTCCCCCCTTTCGATCATTTTTAGAAATAAAAGAAATAAAGGTTATAGGAACTCTCTATTTGACTCTCTATTTTACACCCAAAGACTAAATGTCTTTTTTTTTTAATTTTTATTTTTACTTTATTTGGTTACAGCATATTATAAAAAGTTTATTTTTTAAAACTAAGTGATATCCTTAGTTTTACCAGTCAGAATACAGGATGAAGTGTAGTAATTTCCTTATAGAGATCTTCAGGCTTTGCCTTGTTCTCAGCTCTATTAAGTGTAGTTATTTTCAATGAGCAAATAGCCAATATGTACTATGTGACATGTACTAGCCTTTCAGGTAATCTTGTGAGATAGAATTTATTACCATTTATTTTGTTAAGCTGTGATTTAGTGAATTTAAATAACTTGATAAATCTCACACAACAAGGACATGAAGATGTTGACATAAAATTATGAGTCTTTTCCCAAAGACTACTTTCTAACTAACCATTTTTCCAAAATATAATATTCAGATGATTTATGATGCTTCACAAAAAATAATCTAGAGGGTCAGTCTGGGTGATGGCCCATAACCTGCATTATTACAAAACAACTGTGGGGTCTGTAGCATGCTTAATTTGAGAACCTTTATGATAACCGTTAAAAATGGCCTTGTTTGCTCTATTGCTGGATGCTTTGGTCCCCACATTTGATACTCCGCTTTCTTCTACTCTCTAACCCAGCCTCTAGCAAAGAAACAAGAAATTAAGAANGATGCTTCACAAAAAATAATCTAGAGGGTCAGTCTGGGTGATGGCCCATAACCTGCATTATTACAAAACAACTGTGGGGTCCGTAGCATGCTTAATTTGAGAACCTTTATGATAACCGTTAAAAATGGCCTTGTTTGCTCTATTGCTGGATGCTTTGGTTCCCACATTTGATACTCTGCTTTCTTCTACTCTCTAACCCAGCCTCTAGCAAAGAAACAAGAAATTAAGAAGTATGGCCCTACAGTGATTAGCACTAAATCAGCACTGAGTCTACCCTGATGTGTCTCTTTAGGTTAGAGTTACCATCTACTGTGGGTTGCAAAAAAGCTCTATGAATTTATTATATGATTTTGTGGACTGGTACTTCTTTATGTAAATTTCAGCAGAGTGTGAAACATTGCACATGCTTCATTCCAGGGAGCAGACTATTTTCAGGGTTGTGCCAGTGGCTAGATGAGCCACGCCCTGAACAATGTTCTATATTGTTAAAATAAAAAGAGATTAAAAAAAAAAAAAACCACAGTATTTCCTTTCTGCAACTTAATTTAAGAGAGAAAATGGCTTAAAAACTAAAATATTTTAACCATGAAATACAGTGGAAAACTTATAGCCTTATAAACTACAGAATAAGCTTCTTTTTGATATTTATTTATTACTATCCTTAAAATAACCAAAAATTCCATTAGTATTTATTGTCACCATTTTCTTTGTAATCCTTTTGCCGTCTACTTTTTTAATGTTTATTTATTTTAACTGGAGGTTAGTTACTTTACAATAATGTATTGGTTTCGACATACATCAACATGAATTCGCCACAGATATACACGTGTTCCCAATCCTGAGTCCTCCTCCCTCCTCACTCCCCATACCATCCTGCAAAAACTGGAAACAGAACTGCCTTATGACCCAGCAATCCCACTGCTGGGCATAAACACCGAGGAAACCAGAATTGAAAGAGTCAAGTGTACCCCAATGTTCATCGCAGTACTGTTTATAATTGCCGTCTATTTTTTTTTTTTTACCATATATTCTGTTCCCTCTCGCAGCCTTCTCCTATTATGTATGTCTCTTTTTTTGTCTTCATTAACATCACCTCTCAGACCTTGTCAATAGAATGAATAAAGCTGGAGGAACCTCATAAGCCAGTTCAAGATTTTATTTCGGATAATCACTCAGGTTGAATTAATTAGTGTGCCTTTTGTGAATAATTTGTAAACTAAGAATGAATAGAATCATTAACCTGGATGAGTTCCTGTAGGTTTGTTAATCATTATCTATGACTGATAGTTATATATTTTAAAAATTGCTTTATTCTTCACTGGTACATTATTACATAATTCTGCAGCAATGATTGAGAAAGAATAATTGAGTGAATGACAGTTTGGTACAGCAGCCTGTAATGAAGGAACTTAGGAGAAATGCATAGAAAGAAATGAATTTAATTGTCAGAATTTCTGAGGAAGTTATTACTCTTCCCACTATTTGCTTATTCATGATATACCAAAACACAGAGAACAACATGGGAAATTTGGGCATCTTATATTCTTGATTAAAGAGTTATTACCTTTTTTCTTCTTTCATCTTTTCCCATTGCCCCATGTATGAAACTTTTCCTGGATATTTGGTTAAGGTGACAGAAAAAAAATAACATGGCTAATCTGCCTATGTTTATATAATCACTCTTATGCAGTAAAGTCTTTGATTTAGAAGTCTTGCTGCTAACTAAAATGGGACAGATTATTTTTACTGTAATAAATTAACTTTAAGTGGTTTATCAGGGTAGATGAAACTACCCTAAAACTAATGAAAAAATTGAACAATAGTATAATAGGCTTAGTGGTCTCATCAACAATGTCCACACAAAATCCTTAGAACCTGTGAATAGATTACATTGCATGGGAAAAGGAACTCTCCAGAGATAATTATGTTTCAGTTCAGATCAGTTCAGTTGCTCAGTCGTGTCTGACTGTGACCCCATTAATTGCAGCACATCAGGCCTCCCAGTCCATCACCAACTCCCGGAGTTCACTCAAACTCACATGCATCAAGTCAGTGAGGCCATCCAGCCATCTCATCCTCTGTCATCCCCTTCTCCTCCACTCCTCAATCCCTCCCAACATCAGAGTCTTTTCCAATGAGTCAACTCCTTGCTTGAAGTGGCCAAAGTACTGGAGTTTCAGCTTTGCATCATTCCTTCCAAAGAAATCCCAGGGCTGATCTCCATCAGAATGGACTGGTTGGATCTCCTTGCAGTCCAAGGGAC
>SJYW01033978.1:18070-28793 GCA_006410735.1 Raphicerus campestris | reverse complement strand
AAGTTAAATAAGCAGGGTGACAATATACAGCCTTGACGTACTCCTTTTCCTATTTGGAACCAGTCTGTTGTTCCCTGTCGTTCTAACTGTTGATTCCTGACCTGCATACAGGTTTCTCAAGAGGCAGGTCAGGTGGTCTGGTATTCCCATCTCTCAGAATTGCCTAAAGTTTATTGTGATCCACACAGTCAAAGGCTTTGGCATAGTCAATAAAGTAGAAAGAGATGTTTTTCCGGAACTCTCTTGNTCCCAGCAATCTTGATTCCAGCGTGTGCTTCTTCCAGTCCAGCATTTCTCATGATGTACTCTGCATATAAGTTAAATAAGCAGGGTGACAATATACAGCCTTGACGTACTCCTTTTCCTATTTGGAACCAGTCTGTTGTTCCCTGTCGTTCTAACTGTTGATTCCTGACCTGCATACAGGTTTCTCAAGAGGCAGGTCAGGTGGTCTGGTATTCCCATCTCTCAGAATTGCCTAAAGTTTATTGTGATCCACACAGTCAAAGGCTTTGGCATAGTCAATAAAGTAGAAAGAGATGTTTTTCCGGAACTCTCTTGCTTTTCCATGATCCAGCAGATGTTGGCAATTTGATCTCTGGTTCCTCTGCCTTTTCTAAAACCAACTTGAACATCAGGAAGTTCACAGTTCATGTATTGCTGAAGCCTGGCTTGGGGAATTTTGAGCATTACTTTACTAGGGTGTGAGATGAGTGCAGTTGTGCGGTAGTCTGAGCATTATTTGGCATTGTCTTTCTTTGGGATTGGAGTGAAAACTGACCTTTTCCAGTCCTGTGACCACTGCTGAGTTTTCCAGATTTGCTGCTTATTGAGTGCAACACTTTCACAGAGCTATGGATGCCTCTCATCTATTCTCCCTGGCTCTTCACATCAACCACCTGAGACGTCCAAGCCAGGTGTTCTTAGTCCCGTTATACAGAAGGAGAAACTGAGAGCCAGAAAGGAGGTGGTAACACTACACATCCTGGTTAACTTATACTGAGCACTTACAATTTGCTAATAAGGTACAGCAACCCACTCCAGTATTCTTGCCTGGGAACTCCCACAGACAGAGGAGCCTGGTGGGCTACAGTTGATGGGGTCACAAAGAGTCAGACACGACTGAGTGACTAGCACTTACACTTTTCAATAAAGTTCTGAGAACTCATAGGCTCCCCACAAGGATCCTCTGAGGAAAGCACTGTTATTACTATCCCCATTTTACAGATAAGGAAGTTAAGGCACAGAGATATCAAATAGCTGTTAGACACCAGCGCCCACATTTAAAATCACTGGCTACACCAGCCCTGCCCAAGGAACCACATGAGTCAGTGGCAAGTTCAGGGGTCTTTCCCTGACACCCCTCTGCTTCTATGTGGTCAGTATAAGGCTGGCTATTTTAACAATCGAATCTACACCAAAAAGGGGTCAGTATGTGGGAGGGAGGGAGGGAGGCCCCCATCACTGAAGGGCATTCCAACCAAAAGTACATGATCCCTTGGTGGGCTGTTACAGAGGTGATTGGGGTTGATCTTAAGGTTCTTTCCAGACATGAGCATTAACACAGGGTGGAAGCGCACGTGTGCATGCTCAGTTGTGTCCGACTCTGCAACCCTATGGACTGTAGCGCACCAGACTCCTCTTGCCCGTGAAAATTTCCCGGCAAAAATACTGGAGTGGGTTGCCATTTCCTACTGCAGAGGATGGGAGAATGAAATCCGTTGTAGGTGCTAAACAAACCTCCAAAAAGATTTCTAGGTCTCATCTTTTCCTTCCATTCTCATGTCACTGATTCATTCTTAAGCTACAATTTACAATTCATTCTTAAGCTACAATTTATAATTTACTGAGCATCTATTATGCACCGGTTGCAGTGTCACGTAACAAGGGACAAGACAGACACAGCCCCTGCCCTCCCGGAGCTTGTACTCCAGGGACCTACACAATCTGAGTTGCCTTCCCACAATTTCCTCTCCTAAGCCAGTGTTTCCTGCTCTGGAACTCGTCTCCTACTGTTTCTCTTCTGCCAACTCCTCCTGCTGAAATCAAACCGAATTCAAATGCCACCTCTTCTAGGGTACCTTCACTGGCGCTCCCAACAGCAGTGTCATCCCTCCTGCCAGGCTCCTGTGACCAGTACAGGGTGTCTATATATCTCATGGGGAGTTATGTTGATCTGTTTTGAATTTCAGATGTTATGGGAAAGTTGGGGTGGGGGGTTCTTCTACAAGACCACAATCTCGTGGTCAGCAGGGTGACTGTGTCCTAGTCTGGCTTTCCATTGCCAGGCATCCTGACACACAGATTTATCCACTGAACAAGTATGCCCTGAGCACCTATGGTGTGACAGGCACTGTTCTGCCTCTGGGTTTACAACTGTGAATAAAACAGACAAAAAGCCCTACCCTCATTGACATTCCAGTGGGAACGAGTAAGTTAACTGATAACTGAATGAATATGCATTGAATCCTGAAAATCCTTTTAAGAACTTCTACCTAGGAAAAGGCCAAATATTTAAGTAAACTAAGTGAGCTCTTGAAGGAAGCCTATCTTCCTCTGCGCTGTGAGTGTTTAAAAAATCACCGGAAAGAGATTGTGTTGGAATGAGTTACTACAAAATGACCCTGTTTGGGAATCCAAAACCACTGAGGTACTAGTCTGAGGCTTGGATAAAGTAAAATAAACTAAGCTTTAGAGTCACAGGAAAGATTCAATTTGAGGAAACACCAGACCCAGGGGCAGTAATAACAAAAATAATCATAGCAAACACTTAGACAGCACAGTCTGTGTGCCAGGCCTAGGAGAAGCCCAGGTTCCCGACAGATGACTAGGCTGTGTCAGAAGGAAGGGGAAGCTACCAGAGGGGTGACCCTGACTGGAGCTGTCCCTCGAGATCAGGCCATTGTCCACTTGGGCTGTGACTATCCTGTGAACCTTAGCGAGCTTGCAGCCTGGTGCCTTTGAAATTCCTGGGGATTCAATGGCAGAAAAAGACAGGTTTTCCCAAATGAAAGGAAATTTGATTCCCTAAAATAGGAAAATCATGCTCAGGGGAGGAAATTCCTTGTTACTATAGAGGCATCTTTACGCCCTGAGAAGAAGACTGGAAGCATACTTATCGAGAGCCCGCTAAATACCAGGCACTGTGAGAGGATCTGACATGAACTATCATTTACCCACTGCTGGGCGCTATTCTAGGGCTTCCCAAGCGACACTAGTGGTAAAGAACCTACCCTGCCAATGCAGGAGACATAAGAGATACGGGTTCGATGCCTGGGTCGGGAAGATCCCCTGGAAAAGAGCATGGCAACCCATTCCAGTATTCTTGCCTAGAGAATCCTGTGGACAGAAGAGCCTGGTGGGCTACTGTCCATAGCGTAGCAAAGTGTGGACATGACTGAAGCAACTAAGCATGCATGCACAGGCGCTGTTCTAATGTGAGGTCACAGCCGGGAATGAAATATATACTGCCAGTCCCCGGGGCTGACACGCAGCCAGGATGTCCCTATATAACTGCCTACTTGTTAAAAATATTTACGTGNAAAGGCTCTTTAGTTCTTCTTCACTTTCTGCCATAAAGGTGGTGTTATCTGCATATCTCAGGTTATTGATATTTCTCCCAGCAATCTTGATTCCAGCGTGTGCTTCTTCCAGTCCAGCATTTCTCATGATGTACTCTGCATATAAGTTAAATAAGCAGGGTGACAATATACAGCCTTGACGTACTCCTTTTCCTATTTGGAACCAGTCTGTTGTTCCCTGTCGTTCTAACTGTTGATTCCTGACCTGCATACAGGTTTCTCAAGAGGCAGGTCAGGTGGTCTGGTATTCCCATCTCTCAGAATTGCCTAAAGTTTATTGTGATCCACACAGTCAAAGGCTTTGGCATAGTCAATAAAGTAGAAAGAGATGTTTTTCCGGAACTCTCTTGCTTTTCCATGATCCAGCAGATGTTGGCAATTTGATCTCTGGTTCCTCTGCCTTTTCTAAAACCAACTTGAACATCAGGAAGTTCACAGTTCATGTATTGCTGAAGCCTGGCTTGGGGAATTTTGAGCATTACTTTACTAGGGTGTGAGATGAGTGCAGTTGTGCGGTAGTCTGAGCATTATTTGGCATTGTCTTTCTTTGGGATTGGAGTGAAAACTGACCTTTTCCAGTCCTGTGACCACTGCTGAGTTTTCCAGATTTGCTGCTTATTGAGTGCAACACTTTCACAGAGCTATGGATGCCTCTCATCTATTCTCCCTGGCTCTTCACATCAACCACCTGAGACGTCCAAGCCAGGTGTTCTTAGTCCCGTTATACAGAAGGAGAAACTGAGAGCCAGAAAGGAGGTGGTAACACTACACATCCTGGTTAACTTATACTGAGCACTTACAATTTGCTAATAAGGTACAGCAACCCACTCCAGTATTCTTGCCTGGGAACTCCCACAGACAGAGGAGCCTGGTGGGCTACAGTTGATGGGGTCACAAAGAGTCAGACACGACTGAGTGACTAGCACTTACACTTTTCAATAAAGTTCTGAGAACTCATAGGCTCCCCACAAGGATCCTCTGAGGAAAGCACTGTTATTACTATCCCCATTTTACAGATAAGGAAGTTAAGGCACAGAGATATCAAATAGCTGTTAGACACCAGCGCCCACATTTAAAATCACTGGCTACACCAGCCCTGCCCAAGGAACCACATGAGTCAGTGGCAAGTTCAGGGGTCTTTCCCTGACACCCCTCTGCTTCTATGTGGTCAGTATAAGGCTGGCTATTTTAACAATCGAATCTACACCAAAAAGGGGTCAGTATGTGGGAGGGAGGGAGGGAGGCCCCCATCACTGAAGGGCATTCCAACCAAAAGTACATGATCCCTTGGTGGGCTGTTACAGAGGTGATTGGGGTTGATCTTAAGGTTCTTTCCAGACATGAGCATTAACACAGGGTGGAAGCGCACGTGTGCATGCTCAGTTGTGTCCGACTCTGCAACCCTATGGACTGTAGCGCACCAGACTCCTCTTGCCCGTGAAAATTTCCCGGCAAAAATACTGGAGTGGGTTGCCATTTCCTACTGCAGAGGATGGGAGAATGAAATCCGTTGTAGGTGCTAAACAAACCTCCAAAAAGATTTCTAGGTCTCATCTTTTCCTTCCATTCTCATGTCACTGATTCATTCTTAAGCTACAATTTACAATTCATTCTTAAGCTACAATTTATAATTTACTGAGCATCTATTATGCACCGGTTGCAGTGTCACGTAACAAGGGACAAGACAGACACAGCCCCTGCCCTCCCGGAGCTTGTACTCCAGGGACCTACACAATCTGAGTTGCCTTCCCACAATTTCCTCTCCTAAGCCAGTGTTTCCTGCTCTGGAACTCGTCTCCTACTGTTTCTCTTCTGCCAACTCCTCCTGCTGAAATCAAACCGAATTCAAATGCCACCTCTTCTAGGGTACCTTCACTGGCGCTCCCAACAGCAGTGTCATCCCTCCTGCCAGGCTCCTGTGACCAGTACAGGGTGTCTATATATCTCATGGGGAGTTATGTTGATCTGTTTTGAATTTCAGATGTTATGGGAAAGTTGGGGTGGGGGGTTCTTCTACAAGACCACAATCTCGTGGTCAGCAGGGTGACTGTGTCCTAGTCTGGCTTTCCATTGCCAGGCATCCTGACACACAGATTTATCCACTGAACAAGTATGCCCTGAGCACCTATGGTGTGACAGGCACTGTTCTGCCTCTGGGTTTACAACTGTGAATAAAACAGACAAAAAGCCCTACCCTCATTGACATTCCAGTGGGAACGAGTAAGTTAACTGATAACTGAATGAATATGCATTGAATCCTGAAAATCCTTTTAAGAACTTCTACCTAGGAAAAGGCCAAATATTTAAGTAAACTAAGTGAGCTCTTGAAGGAAGCCTATCTTCCTCTGCGCTGTGAGTGTTTAAAAAATCACCGGAAAGAGATTGTGTTGGAATGAGTTACTACAAAATGACCCTGTTTGGGAATCCAAAACCACTGAGGTACTAGTCTGAGGCTTGGATAAAGTAAAATAAACTAAGCTTTAGAGTCACAGGAAAGATTCAATTTGAAGAAACACCAGACCCAGGGGCAGTAATAACAAAAATAATCATAGCAAACACTTAGACAGCACAGTCTGTGT
This sequence comes from Raphicerus campestris, assembly GCA_006410735.1. NCBI lineage: Eukaryota > Metazoa > Chordata > Mammalia > Artiodactyla > Bovidae > Raphicerus > Raphicerus campestris. The sequence goes on along the minus strand of SJYW01033978.1, from coordinate 22,633 downwards.
GCCAGGCCTAGGAGAAGCCCAGGTTCCCGACAGATGACTAGGCTGTGTCAGAAGGAAGGGGAAGCTACCAGAGGGGTGACCCTGACTGGAGCTGTCCCTCGAGATCAGGCCATTGTCCACTTGGGCTGTGACTATCCTGTGAACCTTAGCGAGCTTGCAGCCTGGTGCCTTTGAAATTCCTGGGGATTCAATGGCAGAAAAAGACAGGTTTTCCCAAATGAAAGGAAATTTGATTCCCTAAAATAGGAAAATCATGCTCAGGGGAGGAAATTCCTTGTTACTATAGAGGCATCTTTACGCCCTGAGAAGAAGACTGGAAGCATACTTATCGAGAGCCCGCTAAATACCAGGCACTGTGAGAGGATCTGACATGAACTATCATTTACCCACTGCTGGGCGCTATTCTAGGGCTTCCCAAGCGACACTAGTGGTAAAGAACCTACCCTGCCAATGCAGGAGACATAAGAGATACGGGTTCGATGCCTGGGTCGGGAAGATCCCCTGGAAAAGAGCATGGCAACCCATTCCAGTATTCTTGCCTAGAGAATCCTGTGGACAGAAGAGCCTGGTGGGCTACTGTCCATAGCGTAGCAAAGTGTGGACATGACTGAAGCAACTAAGCATGCATGCACAGGCGCTGTTCTAATGTGAGGTCACAGCCGGGAATGAAATATATACTGCCAGTCCCCGGGGCTGACACGCAGCCAGGATGTCCCTATATAACTGCCTACTTGTTAAAAATATTTACGTGTTTTGTAATGCTCTGTTTTATGGAGCAGCTGCCCTGAGCCCCCGAGTGTCTCCTCCTTCCCTTCTCCAGCTGCCCCAGGTCCTCCTCCCATCCTTCCCCACTAACTTCCCTAAGATCAGCTACTCCAGAGTTGACTCCAGCACAGCTGCAAGCCCAGAAGACCTGGCGCATGTTGGTGGCTCAGCCGGATCTGACTGGCCGGTGCCTGTTAAGTGTTCTGTTTATCACCTTTGCCTGACCCTCCTGGAGCTGCCAGGCCATGAGTATTTCACTTAACCCCCGGCAGCCCAGTGAGCGGGAACATTGACCCTCTCGGTATCCTGCTTCCAGCCCCTTAAATGCCGCTCTCCCCCAAACTTCCTTCTCCCGCTGCCCTCTCCTTCCTCACTGTGTCCTGTAGTGAGCTGATCCCAGCTGGTGGTTTCATATCTTTCTACTCACTCACATCCCCTGACTTTGCTTCTCCAGCCTGGACCATTCTCCTGAGTTGGCCATATGGTCAGCTTCCTACTGGACGTCTCCCTGGGAAGTTCCCATGCTGCCTCAGACTCAAGGTCTCCTCTAGTAACTGAAGACAGCTTACTTTCCAGACCTTGCCTTCCTTTCTCATCTCCTCCTTGCCTCCTCCTGGGTACCCATGTCTCTTATTCATGCAAGCACGTATTCGTGCCATAAACACCAAGAGAGTATCCATTATATGCCTAGCACCAAGGCTGACACTGAGAATGAGGAAGGGAACAAGACAAACCCTCAAGGAGCCTATAGCCCATCAGGTGCCCAAGCGAGAAAGTAACCTCCACTCCTCCTTCCTCAAAGCCCCAGCAGGAATATGAAACAAGCCCTGCAATTTGTGCCTTTCCCTCTGTCTCCACTGCCAAGGCCTGAGCCCAGATACTCATTCTCATCCTCTCTCACTGAGGCCTCCCTCCCAGCATCCTCAGCCTCCTTGCCTTGTGAACCCCTCTAGTTCTTTCTCGGTCACACAGTCAGATGGCCCTCTTAGCACACATTTAAAGCTTCCCATTCCCAGCCTATAGTCTTCCATGCCCCCTCATTGCCCTCAGGAGAAGGTGCAAGCTCCCTGGCCTGGTGTTCACAGCCCCTCTTGACCTCGTTTGCTCCAGTGGGGTTGGCCTGGCCTGTAATGAGCTTTTGGGTGGTGGACCTGTTTATTCCTAACCACTTGCTGTCTCCTCTCCAGCCAGGATACACATACACATAGATCCCCATGAGCACACGAAAACATGCAGACACACCCATGCTCAGATTCACGTGAGACACAAATGAGCTAGGCTGTTTATACCTGCACACATGCCTTCACATCTGGAGTTGCCAGACTTATCAAATAAAAACACAAGGTACCCAGTTACATTTGAATTTCCGGTCAACAGCAAACTATTTGTAAGTATAAGTATATACCAAATATTGTGTGGGACAGGGTTACTACACTAAAAATAATTTGTTATCCATGTGTAATTGAATTTTAACTAGGTGTTCATATTTTATCTCGTGAGCCTGGACATCAAGGAAAGCTTACACAAACAGCGCCACATACAGAACCCAGCATACACACACACGTTACACACTGACAGTTCAAGACAGCTGAATGTGCATGTTTCATGTCACGCCTCCAGGACAAACGGGCATCTCACTACCTAGACCAGACCGTGGCAGGGCCATGCAATTGGCCAGCAGTGGAGAGCGCTTCAGGGAAATGTTTGTTCCGCGAATAAATGCCTAATTGACAGGAATTCCTGGATGTCCAAGTTCCAGAATGTTGTGTGCCCAGAGCAGTCCCTGCGGAATTTGAAGGCAGACAGAATTAAGCTCCAAAGCTTAACCTCAACACTTCTGTGCTGTGTGTCTTTGTGCAACTCACTCAGCCTCTCTGAGCCTCCATCATCTCATCGGTAGAATGGAAATATTCCATTAATAATCCAACTCCTTGGGGTCATGGTGAGAATTACTAAATGACATCATATATATGGATGACATTTTTAGAGTTTTGGACACAAATCAGTTATGATTTACTGTCTTATTGTCAAATGCATATGCAAAATCAAAAAACATTAATTGCAATTGGATTCAGAGAGGAAATGGCCCCTAAAAGCTTAAATAAAGCACAGAAGAGAAAGCAATTAAACGCTAGAAAAATCAGGCAATTAAAGAGGGGGGAAGAAACTTTTGGAAGTGATGGGTGTATTTATGGCATAGATTGTGGTGATGGCTCCATGGATGTATACTTATCTCCAAACTCATCAGATTGTATTCATTACATTGTACAGTTCTTTGTATGTCAATCATACCTCAATAGGGGTAAAGAATTGCCTGCAACACGGGAGAACTGAGCTCGATCCCTGGGTTGGGAAGATAGCCTGATAAAGGGAATGGCCTGGAAGATTCCATGTACAGTATAGTCCATGGGCTGTAAAGAGTCAGACATGACTGACTTTCATATAACTCCATAAAATGGTTTTTAAAAAACAATAAAATCAGGCACTGGTATACTATAGAATCACACCCTAACAGGTCAGGTCCTAAATTCAGCACAGACAGGGAAAACTGTGTATGCTTAAAACAATTTGGAAACCCTTTAGCCTTGTATACACAATGTTTTGAGATGTCAAATAATAATTCTTGTGCACACAGGAAACTGAGGACCAAAGAAATACAATAAAGGGAGGGACAAAAGAAACTTCTTTGCAAATATCTGAGCATATCCTGCTTTTCAAATGACTAGCAAATCCCTAGATGGCAGGGGTGGAATCTGCCTGCCTGCAGGCTTCCCCATTCTTCTGAAAACAGTGAGATTCCGAGTGGTTGACAGTATTGTTGTTGTTCCTGTTATCTCCCACCTTGAATACATTAGGATTGGATGTGCCTGTTCTCTTGAGGTTAGTTTAGGCAAGATCATGTGACTTGCTGTAGCCAATGAAATATGAAGTGATGTGTGTTACACCCGGGCAGATGCATTCCCGTTCTGCTAAGTGCTAAGCAGCGCTTCTCCCCAAGCTGCAGAAATAAACAACACTCCAGATGGTGAACCCTAAGTATCTAAGAGAGGTCAGTGTTGGGCAGAGACTCCACTGACCTACAATGGATTTGCAGCTTGAGGGAGAAACAAACTTTTGCTGTCTTAAGCATTTTATATTTGGGAGCTGTGTGTTACTGCAGCAAAATCCAGCTGACCCTGACTAATATGCTTTATAATCTGAATACATATTCATTTATATGTTTGTTGATAAGATTTTTTTAATGTCATTACCTCTTATGGGGGAATAAAGTTCTAAGTAAACTTGTAAATTAAATAAGACTGCTGTGACTTCAGGTAATTATACCCTTCCTGAATAACAGACTGGTTCCAAGCAGGGAAAGGAGTACACCAAGGTTGTATATTGTCACCTTGTTTATTTTACTTATATGCAGAGTACATCATGAGAAATGCTGGACTGAATGAAGCACAAGCTGGAATCAAGATTGCCGGAAGAAATATCAATAACCTCATATATGCAGATGACACCACCCTTAAGGCAGAAAGTGAAGAAGAACTAAAGAGCCTCTTGATGAAAGTGAAAGAGGAGAGTGAAAAAGTTGGCTTAAAGCTCAACATTCAGAAAACGAAGATCATGGCATCCGGTCCCATCACTTCATGGCAAATAGATAGGGAAACAATGGAAACAGTGGCTGACTTTTTTTTTCTGGGCTCCAAAATCACTGCAGATGGTGACTGCAGCCATGAAATTAAAAGACGTTTACTCCTTGGAAGAAAAGTTATGACCAACTAGATAGCATATTCAAAAGCAGAGACATTA
>SJYW01033978.1:3441-14034 GCA_006410735.1 Raphicerus campestris | reverse complement strand
AATTTGTGCCTTTCCCTCTGTCTTCACTGCCAAGGCCTGAGCCCAGATACTCATTCTCATCCTCTCTCACTGAGGCCTCCCTCCCAGCATCCTCAGCCTCCTTGCCTTGTGAACCCCTCTAGTTCTTTCTCGGTCACACAGTCAGATGGCCCTCTTAGCACACATTTAAAGCTTCCCATTCCCAGCCTATAGTCTTCCATGCCCCCTCATTGCCCTCAGGAGAAGGTGCAAGCTCCCTGGCCTGGTGTTCACAGCCCCTCTTGACCTCGTTTGCTCCAGTGGGGTTGGCCTGGCCTGTAATGAGCTTTTGGGTGGTGGACCTGTTTATTCCTAACCACTTGCTGTCTCCTCTCCAGCCAGGATACACATACACATAGATCCCCATGAGCACACGAAAACATGCAGACACACCCATGCTCAGATTCACGTGAGACACAAATGAGCTAGGCTGTTTATACCTGCACACATGCCTTCACATCTGGAGTTGCCAGACTTATCAAATAAAAACACAAGGTACCCAGTTACATTTGAATTTCCGGTCAACAGCAAACTATTTGTAAGTATAAGTATATACCAAATATTGTGTGGGACAGGGTTACTACACTAAAAATAATTTGTTATCCATGTGTAATTGAATTTTAACTAGGTGTTCATATTTTATCTCGTGAGCCTGCACATCAAGGAAAGCTTACACAAACAGCGCCACATACAGAACCCAGCATACACACACACGTTACACACTGACAGTTCAAGACAGCTGAATGTGCATGTTTCATGTCACGCCTCCAGGACGAACGGGCATCTCACTACCTAGACCAGACCGTGGCAGGGCCATGCAATTGGCCAGCAGTGGAGAGCGCTTCAGGGAAATGTTTGTTCCGCGAATAAATGCCTAATTGACAGGAATTCCTGGATGTCCAAGTTCCAGAATGTTGTGTGCCCAGAGCAGTCCCTGCGGAATTTGAAGGCAGACAGAATTAAGCTCCAAAGCTTAACCTCAACACTTCTGTGCTGTGTGTCTTTGTGCAACTCACTCAGCCTCTCTGAGCCTCCATCATCTCTTCAGTAGAATGGAAATATTCCATTAATAATCCAACTCCTTGGGGTCATGGTGAGAATTACTAAATGACATCATATATATGGATGACATTTTTAGAGTTTTGGACACAAATCAGTTATGATTTACTGTCTTATTGTCAAATGCATATGCAAAATCAAAAAACATTAATTGCAATTGGATTCAGAGAGGAAATGGCCCCTAAAAGCTTAAATAAAGCACAGAAGAGAAAGCAATTAAACGCTAGAAAAATCAGGCAATTAAAGAGGGGGGAAGAAACTTTTGGAAGTGATGGGTGTATTTATGGCATAGATTGTGGTGATGGCTCCATGGATGTATACTTATCTCCAAACTCATCAGATTGTATTCATTACATTGTACAGTTCTTTGTATATCAATCGTACCTCAATAGGGGTAAAGAATTGCCTGCAACACGGGAGAACTGAGCTCGATCCCTGGGTTGGGAAGATAGCCTGATAAAGGGAATGGCCTGGAAGATTCCATGTACAGTATAGTCCATGGGCTGTAAAGAGTCAGACATGACTGACTTTCATATAACTCCATAAAATGGTTTTTAAAAAACAATAAAATCAGGCACTGGTATACTATAGAATCACACCCTAACAGGTCAGGTCCTAAATTCAGCACAGACAGGGAAAACTGTGTATGCTTAAAACAATTTGGAAACCCTTTAGCCTTGTATACACAATGTTTTGAGATGTCAAATAATAATTCTTGTGCACACAGGAAACTGAGGACCAAAGAAATACAATAAAGGGAGGGACAAAAGAAACTTCTTTGCAAATATCTGAGCATATCCTGCTTTTCAAACGACTAGCAGATCCCTAGATGGCAGGGGTGGAATCTGCCTGCCTGCAGGCTTCCCCATTCTTCTGAAAACATTGAGATTCCGAGTGGTTGACAGTATTGTTGTTGTTCCTGTTATCTCCCACCTTGAATACATTAGGATTGGATGTGCCTGTTCTCTTGAGGTTAGTTTAGGCAAGATCATGTGACTTGCTGTAGCCAATGAAATATGAAGTGATGTGTGTTACACCCGGGCAGATGCATTCCCGTTCTGCTAAGTGCTAAGCAGCGCTTCTCCCCAAGCTGCAGAAATAAACAACACTCCAGATGGTGAACCCTAAGTATCTAAGAGAGGTCAGTGTTGGGCAGAGACTCCACTGACCTACAGTGGATTTGCAGCTTGAGGGAGAAACAAACTTTTGCTGTCTTAAGCATTTTATATTTGGGAGCTGTGTGTTACTGCAGCAAAATCCAGCTGACCCTGACTAATATGCTTTATAATCTGAATACATATTCATTTATTTGTTTGTTGATAAGATTTTTTTAATGTCATTACCTCTTATGGGGGAATAAAGTTCTAAGTAAACTTGTAAATTAAATAAGACTGCTGTGACTTCAGGTAATTATACCCTTCCTGAATAACAGACTGGTTCCAAGCAGGGAAAGGAGTACACCAAGGCTGTATATTGTCACCTTGTTTATTTTACTTATATGCAGAGTACATCATGAGAAATGCTGGACTGAATGAAGCACAAGCTGGAATCAAGATTGCCAGAAGAAATATCAATAACCTCATATATGCAGATGACACCACCCTTAAGGCAGAAAGTGAAGAAGAACTAAAGAGCCTCTTGATGAAAGTGAAAGAGGAGAGTGAAAAAGTTGGCTTAAAGCTCAACATTCAGAAAACGAAGATCATGGCATCCGGTCCCATCACTTCATGGCAAATAGATAGGGAAACAATGGAAACAGTGGCTGACTTTTTTTTTCTGGGCTCCAAAATCACTGCAGATGGTGACTGCAGCCATGAAATTAAAAGACGTTTACTCCTTGGAAGAAAAGTTATGACCAACTAGATAGCATATTCAAAAGCAGAGACATTATTTGCTGACTAAGGTCCGTCTAGTCAAGGCTATGATTTCTCCTGTGGTCACGTATGGATGTGAGAATTGGACTGTGAAGAAAGCTGAGCACCAGAGAATTGATGCTTTTGAACTGTGGTGCTGGAGAAGACTGGAGAGTCCTTTGGATTGCAAGGAGATCCACCCAGTCCATCCTAAAGGAGATCAGTCCTAGGTGTTCATTGGAAGGACTGATGTTGAAGCTAAAACTCCAATATTTTGGCCATCTGATGTGAAGAGCTGACTCATTGGAAAAGACCTTGATGCTGGGAAAGATTGAGGGCACGAGGAGAAGGGGATGACAGAGGATGAGATGGCTGGATGGCATCACCGACTCGATGGACATGGGTTTGGGTAAACTCTGGGGGTTGGTGATGGACAGGGAGGCCTGGCATGCTGCAGTCCATTGGGGTCACAAAGAGTCGGACATGACTGAGTTACTGAACTGAACTGAACTAGTCACCTTCTAGGATTCGCTGGTGTCTCAGATGGAAAAGAATCCACCTGCAATGCAGAATACCTGGGTTCAATCCCTGGGTCAGGAAGATGCCCTAGAGAAGGGAATGGCAACCCCAATCCAGTATTCTTGCCTGGAAAATTGGACAGAGGAGATATGGTGGGCTACAGTCCATGGGGTTGCAAAGAGTCAGACAAGACTGAGCGACTAACACTTTATATATTTTAGTTTCCTTCCAAACAAACTTTGTAGTAGCTTAACAAGTCAAGATATATATTGGTAAACAGTGTAACTAATGTAACCACAGAGGAGAAATTGGAATCCACTCAGGGAAAAACCAGAGAAGACTGTACCTGGAACCTTGCTAGAAGTCAAGAAAGAAATATTAAATCATGGATCAGCAAAAGCATTTAAGTGTGGGCAATAGAAAAAAACAGTACCAAAAACTCTGCCAGAGGGCTGGGAGGGAAGAAACCAATATTTATAGAGTGCCTGCTGTGTAGCAGATACTGGCTACATACACTGAAGATATAATTTCTTCATCATTCTTACTAAGACCCAGAGAGGGCAAAGAAGTTGTCCACAAGCAGAGGAAGGATTCATATTCACATTGGCCTCACTCTTATATCAGTGCTTGTATTGGAGCCATAGGGAGGCTGAGTTTGGCAGGGCATACTGGTCACCATTCTCTCAGGGATGGTTTTAATTTAATGTGGAAACAGGCCACAATAGCTCAGACGTGACGGTCTCTTGGTGAGGACTGCGGTGTCCAGAGGGCTCGCCCCACACAGGGCGGCCCTGTTTATGACTTCCTGCTCTGCACCCACAGGGTCCCCGATTCTTGGGAGTGTCCTCAGAGGAGGAAGCAGCATTCCAGGTCCAGATGCAGACAGCTGTGAACTAGGGTGACTCATTTGGGGGCAAGAAAGAAAGAAGAAAGCCGCTTCTTTGCCTGGATTCCCTGTCCCCAAATCCTAATCTAGGAGAAAGCTTCCTTAAGCTCCCTGAACACAAGACTCAGTCTGGGTGGCTGGCGCATGAAAGGGGTGGGAAACCAATGACGTCCAGAGAGAGCAAGGTCCAGAACAAAGAGGAAATTCAGGGTGGGAGATCAGTTTTTCTCTCTGGCAAGGCTCCTGTGGCCATCTGGCTGAGGGGGCTGTTATTCAAACCTCTGGATCGTAGTCTGTTTGTTTTTGAGCAGTTTGCAGCTGATTATTTTCATCAAATTCCCTATGACCAACTGCATTGGCTCCAATAGCAGGCAAACCTGTGCAGCCAGCACGTCCTGTCAGCTGGGTTCACGGATCCCCTCCCAGGGAAGCAGCAGCATTGGTCTCTTACCAGCAAGTAGCCCCTGGCCCAGGACTGAGCTTTCACGTCTGGATGCCCTGGCCAGCCTTCCAGCTCTTTCAGCGGACATCAGCGGGACAGATTGGGGTGAAGGACGGCATCTGGGAGATCAGAAAGCCCCAGATGGTCAGACCAGCTCCATGGGCCTTTAATGTTGTCATTCCAACTCTGAAAAGGCAGCACCAACCTTTTCTGGATGTCATTAGTGTGCAGAAAGGCTGGGTGGGAAGATCTCAGAGAGGACTGAATTGAACATTCAGATCCAATCTCCATTACTCTCGCTATCAGGCAGCTGAGCTTCCTTTTCTTCCTCTGGGGATCAGGGAGAGCCCAGGATCTGTCCCTGGGCTGTTGTATGCAAATGCATTCACACATATTACAGGCGCATGCACGCATGTGCCTGCTATGTCGCTTTAGTCGTGTCCGACTCTTTGAGACCCCCATGGACTGTGGCCCGCCAGGCTCCTCTATCCAGGCAAGAATACTGGAGTGGGTTGCTATGCCCTCCTGCAGGGGATATTCCCAACCCAGGGATCAAACCCACGTCTCTTATATCTCCTGCATTGGCAGGTGGGTTCCTTACCATGGTGCCACCTGGGAAGCCCCTGTATTACAGGCAGACCTCTTTTTATTGCACTTCACTTTGTTGTACTTCTCAGGCATCACTTCTTTTCTTTTTAACAAAATGAAGTTTTGTGGCAACGCTTCAACACTGAGCAAGTCTGTTGGTACCTTTTCCATCATTTATTCATTTAGTGTCTTGTATCACATTTTTAGTAATTCTTACAATATTTCAAACCTTTTCATTATTATTGTGTTTATTATGGTGGTCAGTGATCTTTGATGTTACTACTATCACTCTCTGAAGATTCAAAGGATGGTTACCAGTCTTTGTTCTTCAGTTGCTAAGTCGTGTCCACCTCTTTATGACCCTGTGGAATGCAGCACGCCAGGCCTCCCTGTCCCTCACTGTCTCCTGGAGTTTGCCCAAGTTCATGTCCATTTGAATCGGTGATGTTGTGCAACCATCTCACCCTCTGTCTCCCTCTTCTCCTTTTGCCTACCATTTTTAAGCAATAATGTATTTTTAATAGTGTAGTATAAACATAAATTGTATACACACTAAGAAACCAAAAGATTTGTGTGATCTGCCTTATTTCAATATTCTCTTTATTGTGGTGGTCTGGAACTGAACTTGAGATACCTACCTCCCAGGTATGCTTGTATATGTGAAAGCCTAAACCACACCTGTACAAGCAGTTACATGTATCCTAAGTCGTGTCCAACTCTGCAACCCTACAGACTACAGCCCAGGCTCCTCTGTCCATGGAATATTCCAGGCAATAATACTGGAGTGGGATGCCATTTCCTTCTCCAGGGGATCTTCCTGACCCAAGGATCGAACCGAAGTCTCTTGCATCTCCTGCATTGGCAGGTGGATTCTGTACCACTAGCGCCACCTGGGAAGCCCAGTTCTTGAGAAATACTATTAGTTTCCTCCTTCCATTTCTCTAAGCATGTCCTACGCTGGCCTCTCAGCTCTCCTGGCTGGAAGGATGAGTGAGGCCTGGTATTCCTTGCTTTGGGAAATGGGATGCAGGGACAGCGGGTGGGGGGGATGCTTTCCTTCCAGAGGCCGTAAGAATGATCCATGTCTGCAAAGGAACTGTAGTGGCCACAGACTGATAACTTTTTACCCAGAAAGTAAAATCCAAATGGTTTAGTAAGATGGAAGCTCAGTTACTCAATCTGCCTTCTGGATGTCAGCCTGTCCTTGGGGTTAAATGAGCTCTTAGCAAGCCTGACATTTCGTTATCTGCTTTCTCTGGCAGTTGTTTTTCAGTAGAGAAACCCCACCTGTGCAACAGGAACACAGGCTCAGGGTCCTTCAGAAATTTCTTGCCAGGCAAGCTCAACAGCAAGGTGGGTATGGATGGGGGTGCTATTTTAAGAAGAAAGGAGGGAGGGAAGTGGGAAGGGAGGGAAGGGGGAAGGGATGCTGTCTGAGGGGGAGGGAAATGCTCACACTTGCCCAGTGCTGAAGGAAACTGGGGGAAGGCAGCAGGTGCATACACACCCCTGACCTGCCCCCGACCTCTCCAAGACAGGCTCAGGGCAGGAGAACTCTGTAGGGGAAAACAGAGCTGGAAGTGGCTTTCAGTTACTCTCAACTGCCCTCTCTGGGAAGATAGGAAGAGAATGGTCAAAGCAAGGAGCTCTTGGAGACAGAGGTGCTCAGAGCTGGCAGGAGACCCACTGACTTTGGGGGTGGGCATGGACAACTGTGGAAGAAAAGCCCACTGCTGACCTGGCAGAAAGACACATGTCCTGAGCTAGGGATGAACTGAGGGTGCAGAGAGAGGCAGCCGTGTTGGATCTGAGCTGGTGATGTGCTGTGTGCAGCCTCGGTCAAGTCGCTCCCACCAGGACTCATGAGAAGCTAGAGGATTAGACTGTGCCATCTCTAAGCAGTTCCCAGAACCAGCTCACATAGCCTCTGATGCACTTGTCAGGTGAAGAAACCAAAGGAGTGGAGGATGGTAACCGGTNGTCCTGAGCTAGGGATGAACTGAGGGTGCAGAGAGAGGCAGCCGTGTTGGATCTGAGCTGGTGATGTGCTGTGTGCAGCCTTGGTCAAGTTGCTCCCACCAGGACTCATGAGAAGCTAGAGGATTAGACTGTGCCATCTCTAAGCAGTTCCCAGAACCAGCTCACATAGTCTCTGATACACTTGTCAGGTGAAGAAACCAAAGGAATGGAGGATGGTAACTGGCCACTTGAGTCCACACCCCTTTTCTCTGTCCACTGGATGTTCCACATTGTCCACATTCATTTATCAAGCTCCTGATGAAAAAAAGAATGCTCACCAACACTCATACAGTTTTACAGTTTTGTCTGCCATGTGATCCTGTAGACTCCTCCCAATAACCCTGTAAAAAAAATAACTACAGTTGGTTGGGTAACATTATGTGCTGAGAATTATCCCAATCCCTTTACATATTTCATTTTACTTAATCCCCACCATAATCACATGAGACATGGGTGTTTTGTCCCTGTTTTACTGATGTCCACTTGCCCTGGCACGTGTGAGCTCCCCTAGATGCCTGATAACTAAATGCAGTCTCTGAACCTGACCCATGGATTCTCCATTTGGGCCCTCGGCCCTGGGCCAGCTTCTGCCTGTTTGTGTTAGGCTCCTGTTTCTTACCAGCTGTCCTTGGCTCTTGTCTCCCTCTTACCAGAGGGGACCTTGAGAAATCATTCTCCTGGTGCAGCAGGAAGAGGCCACTCGGGTGGGCTGGGTGCTGAGGGAGATGCTGAGTTACTGTCCACAAGTCTGCTCCTCCCCAGAGAAGGGCTGGCCCACCCAAGTCTCCTAGGATGGTCTTAACAAGCATCTGATCTAGAAAGTTGGCCCAATGGTCTTCCTTCCTCTCTGGCTCAGAGGCTCCAGGGTTGTAGCTGCTGGGCCAAGCCCTCCACCTGTGTCCTAGATCCCGAGGCCTCCCTTTCCTGCTCAGCCTTCCTTCCTGCTCTGCTGGCTCCTTCCCATTGGTTGCAGCTGAGGGGCAGCAGAGAGAGTCAGGAGACAGGGAATCAAAGATGCTCTGTCACTTATTAAATGCATGACTCTAGAGAGGTCAGTCACCTGCTGAGTCTCAGTTTCCTTTCCTGGAAAATGGGGTAGTGAGGGTGGTGGGGCATGACTTTCCAGTCTGATTTCCAGCTGCTCCTCTTCTTGCCATCTCTGCTTCAGCCATGGATTATTTAACAAATCCACTCAATATGTAGGTTGGGCACAGAGCACACTCCTGTGAGAAGCTCTACACAGCGTCTGCTATCAAAGAGTCTGCAGACTAGTGAGGCAGAAAAGTGACAGGCAGTTATAAGACAGTGCTCTGAGAACTGAGATGCCAGAAGTCAAGGGTGTTGGGGCAACATGAGGAAAGGCATCCAAGTCAGGCCTGGGAGGCTTGCAAAGACCTCCCAAAGGATGAGACATCAAGCTGAGATCTGGTAGAAATCAGCCCTCTGAAGAAGAGAAAGAGAATATTCCAGGCAGAGGCAAGGCCTCTGAACCAAGGCCCAAAGACAAGAGTTTAGGGGACATGAACAAACATGGTTTGGTTTGATTGGACAATAGCCCATGAATATGTGTGGGTGTATATATATGTGTACGCACGCATGAGTTTGTGTGTGCACTCATGAATGTTGGAGTAGGAGAGGACAGAGAGGTGACCCTGGAGAAATGGGTGCGGATGAGCTTTTGCAGAGCAAGACTCTGGGTGGTACACAGAGAGAGAAGTGGGGGAGGATTGGCGGGATTATAAGCAGGGAAGACGCAAGGTCAGGCATGACTTTGGAAAGATCCCTCTGTCTGCCATGGGAAGAGGGTCTCTGATTAAAAAGAAAAAAGATTGACAATACCAAGCCTCTATGAGGTTGTTGAGCCATTGGAACTCCCATACTCTGATACAATGGGATATATACATATAACCTGCACCATCAATTTAAAGAACCATTAGGCAACACCTAGTAAAGCTGAAGATCTGGGTATTCGTAACCAATTCTTTGGTTCCTACCCAAAGAGACATATGTGAGGATATTCACCAAAGTACAATTTGTCTTAGTAAAAGAAGGAGAAATAACTTATCCAGGCATTTGTGGACAAACAACTCTGCCAACTGCAATTTGCTTATTGCTGGAATGTGAAAGTGAAGTCGCTCAGTCGTGTCCAACTCTTTGTGACCCCATGGACTGCAGCCCACCAGGCTCCTCCATCCCTGGGATTCTCCAGGCAAGAATACTGGAGTGGGGTGCCATTTTCTCTCAGGGGATCTTACCAACCCAGGGATCGACCCCAGGTCTCCCACACTGCAGGCAGACGCTTTAACCTCTGAGCCACTCTGCTGGAATACTACCCAATAACTAAATGAATGAACTGAATCTCCATGTATCAGGGACAAAGCTGAAAATATAAACAGCGGTGGCGAAAAAAATGCAACTTGCAAAAGGGTATGAACGTAATACCTTGTGGTTTGTGGATCATAAGTAGAAAAAGATATGAAAATATATGTGAGAATCTATCACAACAAATTAGGATAATATTTACTCTCTGGAGGGATGTTTGGGCTTCCCAGTTATAAAGAAACCACCTGTCAATGCAAAAGAAGTAAAAGATGAAGGTTTGATTCCTAGGTTGGGAAGATCCCCTGGAGGAGGGCATAACAACCCACTCCAGTATTCTTGCCTAGCGAATCCCATGGACAGAAGAAACTGGCAGGCTACAGTTTACAGGGTCGCAATAAGCTGGACACAACTAAAGCGACTTAACATGCATATATGGATGGAGGGAGGGTTAAGGGATAGGGTAGGAATTTAGCTGAAATTATACTCTTATCGGAGAAGGCAATGGCACCCCACTCCAGTACTCATGCCTGGAAAATCCCATGGACGAGGAGCCTGGTAGGCTGCAGTCCATGGGGTTGCTGAGAGTTGGACACGACTGAGTGACTTCACTTTCACTTTTCACTTTCATGCACTGGAGAAGGAAATGGCAGCCCACTCCAGTGTTCTTGCCTGGAGAATTCCAGGGACAGCGGAGCCTGGTGGGTTGCCATCTCTGGGGTCACACAGAGTCGGACACGACTGAAGCGACTTAGCAGCAGCAGCAGCAGCATACTCATAATTCTGTAAAAGACAGAATTGAAGCAAATATAGTGAAATGTTATTATTTATTGAATAAAAATAGTTACGATCTTGTGGCTCTTGCATTGTTCCCTCTACTTTTTTTTTTT
>SJYW01033975.1:70412-80942 GCA_006410735.1 Raphicerus campestris | reverse complement strand
TTCTGCCCGAGAGCGACCACCCAATAAAGGCTTCCATCTACGGTCCCCAGAGGTGGCTTTTTCTTCCCGAGGCGTTTTTCTTACACACCTAGCCTGGCCTCTCTGCTGCTTCTACAAAGTCACAGGCACAGAGCTGCCTCTGGGCCTTTAAATAGGCAGGTCCCTCTGAATGAAGTATGCCTGGCCCAGGTAGCCACATCCTCACTGCTCGCTATATCAATTTCAGGTTTGTATTTTTGTTGTGTTGTTGTTTGCAATAGAATTAGTTTTTAAATTTTCTTATACAATTTTGAAATGTTACTTTCCATTTACATTTATTACAAATATTGGCTATATTCTCTGCATTGTAAAATACATCCTTGGTAGGGGGCAGGGGATGGGAAGTACTCTTTCAGATCTTCTTTTTTAAAATTATTTTTTATTGAAGTATATTTGCATTCGGGCTTCCCAGGTAGCACAGTGGTAAGGAATCCGCCTGCCAGTGCAGGAGACAAAGGTTCAATTCCTGGGTTGGGAAGATTCTCCGGTAGGAACTGGCAACCCACTCCAGTATTCTTGCTTGGAAAATCTCATAGTCAGGGGAGGCTGGTAGGCTACAGTCCATGGGGTCTCAGAGTCAGACGTGATTGAGTGACTGAGCATGCCCAAGTAAGTGGTTGCTTGAAAATGTTGTGTTGATTTCTGCATAGAGAAACGAATCCATCATAATATCCATACATCCCCTCCCTTTTGGACTTCCATCCCATTTAGGTCACCACAGAACATTGAGTTTCCTGAGCTATACAGTAGGTTTCCATCAGTTGTCTGTTTTATGCCTAGCATCAGTAGTGTATATACGTCAATCTCAATTTCACAATTTTTCAGACCTTAAATGTTCCCCTTTTCAGCCACACCTTGCTTGGCCATCATTCTTGAAAGTAGGACTTCTCACAACTCCCCCAACATTTCTTGCTCCCCTTTCCTGCTATTTTCTTCTCCTTCCTTACTATTTACCACCTTCTAAATGACTATACTTTTGCTTATTTCCCACTCCTCCAGTTAGAATATAATCCTATAAGGACAGAAGCTTCTTTATGCTTTATTTAGTCGGAAGAATGCCTGGTCCATAGTAGGGAATCTTAATTGAATTCTTAAACAGCTTCATTGTTCTCATGTTTCACAAGAGGATTTTACCATGGGTGCTCTAATTCTCTATCTGGTCATATAATGCTGTTTCTACAGAATTTCTCCTTGGAACATTACAGAATGTCTTTAAACAAAATGGTGTCTTCATATTATTCCATCAGACCAAAATAGTAATTGAAAATAGAAACTGGTCATTGAATGTTTCCATCTGGAAAATATAGATGTTCAACTAACAGTAATCATCATTTGAGTAATAATATCAACCATTTAATCTGTGCATACAATGTGCAAGTCAGATTAGTCGTTCAACACTTAAAGAGATGCTTGTTGAGTTTCTAATATAGGCTAGCCTCTTGGAAATGTACAATGAGTAAGAAGTACACATCATTTTATTTGACTCATAAATCCCCCCATAATCTAATCTACCCATTTATTCAATCACCAATATTTACTGAGCACCTATTATGTGTCAAGCATGGTGAAATGCACCCTCCTTTTTCTACAATATTTTCTTCTACTCTTGGAAGTAAAATTAGCCTGACCATTTCCTTTTATGTATCCAGGACGTATTCATTGCTCCAGCTGTTCATGCCATTTTCCTTGGTAATTCTTTACTTGTTCAGACATTACCCCCTCCTGGGAGGTGTCCCAGCTTCATACAGTCTGCTCTCCTTTCTGTAGGCACCTTCATCTAGATTTTACTTTAGCCCTTGATACCTCTTCCCACCTGTCACCTTGCCACTCTTCCTCCAAACTTGACTTCAGAATTCCCAAGGATTGCCAGTTTAAACCCAAAGTTGAAAACAAATTCAAGTAACAAATAATTGGCCTAAATTTAATAACATTGTTAGTATTGTTTGCTTTTTGTTACAACGTCACCAGGTATAACAAGAGGCTATCAGTCAGCAAGATGGTGATTTTCATCTTGAATATTCCTTAACCACCAATTTAAACAAAATCCTGGAAATATGATCTAAAACCATCTTAAATGTCTGTCACAGGCTTTCTGTATTCCCTATTTTTAACTACAAAATAATGAATTCTATACTGCAGGAGTACCTGTGGTCACCTTTGGCACTTACATTCCCATTGTTTCTGGACTGCAAATGCTTTTTAAGTAAAAGACATATAATAAATAGGGGCTTCCAGCTGTAACTTGCCACCTCTCCTCCAGCATGACAGGTTTTTAGTGAAAATAATAAGGGTTTGGGGAACTTAGGACACTCAAGTCTTAACTTTTATAGCTCTCCGCAGAGTTTCTCCGTAGAGAGATTTCTGTTGAAAATGTTTTTAGAACAACTGAAAGACAGAGGTCGTTTTTCAAGCAATCATCACTGTTTTCAATACATGTTTATCTTTGAACAGAGGAAATTCTAAGTTCCCTGAAACTGAACTACATTCTCACAAATCATCATGTGACGGACTGTGGCTCAGATGGTAAAGAATCTGCCTGCAGTGAGGGAGACTGAGGTTTGATCCCTGGTCAGAAGATCCCCTGGAGAAGGAAATGGCAACCCACTCCAGTATTCTTGCCTGGAGAATGCCGTGGACAGAGGAGCCTAGTGGGCCACTGCCTGTGGGTTTGCAGAGAGTCAAACAAGACTGAGCGACTAACAGAGGAAAGTCAGGATGGTGGGAGACTTAAGAGCTGACATTGCCTCCTGATTGTCATGTAGGAAATATAGGTTCTGATCAAAACCCTGGTTTCTAACTACACCCACCTCATACAATCATACTGTGAAGATTTACAGAATACATAAGAATGTACCTAACACTTAAAAAGTTACTCAAAAAGATTTATTCTCTCCATTTGTCTCCATTCTATCTCCACTCGACCCATCGTCATCTCCTTAGCACTTTCCATTTATGAGCCATAATTGTTATCTAGGAAATGTTGACATCTGAGATATTCTTTATATTTAAAATATGATAGGCATTCAGAAATGTTATAAAATAATACATTAGTAAAACTAATTTTGATCAAAAAGAAAGCTTTTGCTGATTTATTCTACAGTGACACGAATTAAAATATATTTTCACTTCTTCATCTATCTTCTTCACAGAAGGGAGTATAATCAAAGTGTTCTAATATGTAATTTTGGTGCCACGGTTCCTTCACGCTACACAGGCAGATCATGAATCCACAGAACTTCTCTGAATGTTGATATTCACTCTGGCAACTCCACATCACGAACACTATGGAAAATGAGATCTGAAGTGACATTCCCACGTGGTTGTCTATCTCCAGGTGTCTTCCATGCACTGATTCTTTCAGCAACAGAAAAATCACAAAACATTCAGCATAAGAATTCCATCGCACGCGTGGTTTATTCCCAATGCATTGAACTGTGAGGAGCTCTGACATTACAACCAGTAATTGCTCATATTCAGATAGAATACATGAAAATCATACTGTGTTACAGTGCATACAAGGATGCCTTGTGGTCCTGCTCACATCTCTTAGTGGAAATGAAAGGATTATGTCACCCCTTAGAATGGTCTCTGAATCTACACAGCCCTTTGGCTTTTTCAGGGAGGCTTTAAATTCTTAAACCAGAGTCGAGTCACTCTCAGATACCTACATCAGTGTTTTACCACACTGCTGGAAATTTCTGATACTGGCATCATTTCTTAGGGGCCTTTAAAAATCTTTATTATTTTGACTTGTTTTAGGTATTGTAAAGTTATTGGGAACTACAACCTATTGGGTCATAGGATTCTTTTGTCTGATGAAGCCTGTATCACTTTCTTCCACAGAGAAAGCATGGTTCTGTAGAAATGGAGTGCAAAAGTCATGTAATTATATTTCAGAGGGAGAAGAGGAATGGGAAAAGTTAGACTGTCTCAGAACGACCCTTTCAGGATGGAGAGAACACAGCAGGACAGACAGAGCAGAAGGCAAGCGGCTCTACAAAGCTGAGAGAGAGACTAGACTTTGCCACTTCAAATTTTGCCCAGGCCTGAATACCTCTGATACCCTACACACATTTGATAAGCACCAGCTTCCTGCTGGGTGCAAAACTCTTTCTGCATTTTGTTTAAACTACTTCAGCTTCCATGAAGGCAAATGTTGACCTAAGCAAACACTGATACATTCTACCTTCATTAAGTCCACCTCAATTTCAAATGCTCTTTTCCTCAATTTTTTTCTCTGCTTTATTTTTATTCATGCACTCGACAAATATTTAAAGAGTGCTCACAATGTCCCTAACTGATGCAGAACACTGGAATATGGCTCTGAGCAAAACAGACCAAAGTTCTAGCTTATACTCTAATGGGCACAAAAGGACAAACAAGTACAATATGGTCATTTGACAGTAAAAGGGATAGGTGTGCAAGGGTAAGGATGGATGTGCAGCAGGTATGGGAAAAGGGATTAGAATTGGAGGAAAGGCTTCCCTGGTGACTTAGTGGTTAGGAATCCACCTGCCAATGCAGGAGACGTGGGTTCAATCCCTGGTCCCGGAAGGTCCCACATGCCGTGGAGCAACTAAGTTGTGTGCCACAACTGCTGAGCCTGTGCTCTAGAGTCCATGAGCCACAACTGCTAAAGTCCACGTGCTGTGATTACTGAAGCTTGAGCATCCTAGAGTCTGTGCTCCACAACCAGAGAAGCCACCACAACGAGAACCCTCACACCTCAAGTAGAGTGTCAGAGTTGCCCCTCCTCCCCACAACCAGAGAAAAGACCACATGCAGGAACAAAAACCCATCACAGCCAAAAATTAAATAGTTTAAAAAAAAAAGGAATTGGAGGGAGGAAGGATGATGTGGGGGCTTCAACTCCCATAGTGACCAATGTCAACAGGGATGGGAGATATATCAGGGCCATCATACTCTCAAAGCAAATGCTGGCTTAGGTCTAGAAGGAAGGGATATTATCCAAGCTCTAGAAGCTGACTGTTTTGGGAACACTTATTCTTGCAAATGATGACACAGAGACAGTAGAGGGCCTCGGAAAGTGACCTTCTTATCTAGAGCTGGGGAACTCAAGGGCTCCCTCCTGCCTCCTTTGTTCACTGACAGATTCTTTGCTAAATTCCCTGGTGGAGTAGAGTCCAGATCCCTGTCCTCCAGATAGACTGAAATGGAACATTTCTTCTTTGAAATCCCTGGAGAAATTACTAAAAATATACATGCAAGTAAGAAGGCTCAGACACCTTTTTAAAAATTTTAACATTTGATGGCTTTTGTCCTCCCAAAGAAATTAAATACTATCCATAACTAAATTTACTCTTCTTTTTCTATCATTTCCAAGTGGGAAAGAGAAGAAATCAATTATTCCTGTGTCTGGCATACTGTGATTAAACTGTGTGTTTCTAACTGCGAGCTATATCTACTCAAATTGAGAAAAAAAATGTTAAGTTTTCAAAACATAACCAGCACTACAAAATTATACCTAAGTCCCAGAGTGCAGTGGCAGGAATTAGCTGACTGAGTACATCAACAAAGGATAAGTGTTCTTTATAATGGGATTACTGGACGCCTCACACATCAGCTGGGACTTTTCTACATGGCTGCCTCTGTGGGCCCTGGGGAGGGAGTATTTGGAGAGAGCTCAGCTTTGGGCATTGACAGACTGATTTTCTGGCTATAAATAAGAAATGCATCCTGAACAGAGGAAGGGAAGCGGCTGAGCACAGAGGACAGTGCGAGTGAGTGAACATGGTGCATTTCTCTAAGTGTGATTACAGCAGGTTGTATATGGAGAGTGGTGCCATGTATCTTTGTGTAGGTTGCAAGTTGCACGTGGGAACTGAAATGAAGCCCTCACTTTTCTATTCACCAAACCATGTACCCCAGTGAGGGGTCACACTCCATATCCACCAAGGGATATATGCTTTTGTCAAGACGTCATGTAGGCTATTGGAAGAGCTCTGTGTGTATGTGGTGCATGTCTTACAACAATTTCCACCCTCCCCTATATATCCAAACTTTCTTTCTCTTGAGTATTTCCATATAGCCAGGAAACACTCTGTAAAATATGTATGCATTTGAAACAGCACTCTGCTTATTCATTCCTCAAGCCCACTTCCGTCTTTAATTCCTCTTCATTCACCATCTCCAGCACCTGCCCCCTCTTCCCACCCTTCAATCTATATCCAGCTGCTCTGCTGAAATCTCACCTTCAATCTCACCATTCTTTCCCTTGGTATCAAATTTACCCATCTCTTCAATGATCCTTTTCTCCTCTAACATCCCACTGCTGATCAGTATCTCTTCATGATAAATCTTTCCTCCCTGGCACTGTTCATCCTATTTCTTTCATTCCTTGGAATCATTTTTTTCCCTGACCTCACCTCGGGTCTAGCTCCCTGTCTCAGGCTGCTGGAGTTCTCTGTTAAGCCTTTGTCTCCACTCTCTGTCTTCTAGGAAAATATATTTACTTCTGTCATTTCAATTATTAGACTTCCAAATAGCTTCCAAATAGCTATGGAATGTTTTGACTTCTCTCTTGAGCTCTAATCCCAAATATTAAATTGTGTACTGGATCACCTGGCAAAACCAAACTGATGCAGCTTGCAGCTGGGCCTGGCAAAGGCACTTTTCTCCAACTGGAATAAGACCCAGATGCTTAGATGGGCATTGGCTCCCACTCAGTGCTCAAAGCTTGGATTCCTGCTAACAGTTCAACTTACTCTAGAATACGTGAATTTGTCATTCTCCCTCCCATCCTCTGGTTCTTCTCTCTGGGTACCATGTTATGTCAGTTCATCTTTTGATTCACCTGGGTTCCAAACATCTACACAGCTAGTTCCTTTCCAGTTTTACCTAACCTTCATGTTTTCCATTATATCTTCTTCCATCCTTAGACTTCACCTTGGTTTCAGTTCCTGCTGCAACTGGCCTGGACTGTTATAGTAGTGCTGCGTAACTATTACCCGCTACTCTAAAGATTCTACTTCTGTATGCCATTTTCAGAGGTCTAGTCTTACTCCAAACAGTTCCTGCTTATATGGAATATTTTAATAAATACACAAGTTCTGAGAGGTCTCAAGACAAATAATTGAAACTATAAGGGTTGAAATAATATAATGCTAAAAAATCTGGCAGGCAATTTCCTAAAGTAAGGTCAAGCCCTGTTTCCAGGTGCCAGCACCCAAAGGGTGAGTATTATAAATATTTTTCTTTCTATTGAATAGTGTACTTCTCCTAGCTATAAACCAGGGCCATTTATTACTATAGTATATATATATATTTTTTTCTTTTAAATGTTGTAAAGATTCTTTGGTGATCCAGGAGAGAATATCTGGGAGAAGATCTACCAGCAAATAAAAGATTTTGTTTGTTGGAAAATGGAAATATGTACCAACTAAAGAAAGTCTAAGTAAACCAGGAAAGCATGTTATTCTGAAGAATAAACTAGAGTCTAAAGTCTTAATGTGAGAGAAGGGAATAGGGGAGGGTGTGGGTGTGAGAGTGTGGGTGTGTCCCCATCTAAATAGAAGACCTCCAGTTCCTCAAAATGACCAACTCTGAGTAGGAAGAAACCAAACTCAGAGTACTAAGCAGGAATTCCAGAACATAAGAAATCAATGTTAAGACTGTTCTTCCTAATTAACAATGCTAAACTCTGTAAACACAATTTTCACCATTGAACTTGGCCAATATATGGTGCCTAATCACCATATATTGAAGACTGTTCTTTCAAAGAGGAGGGGCATCAAGGTCAGTTCTACAGACTTCTGGGACTTCCTTCACATTCTTGAAGAAGGATGCCAATCACAATAGCACCATTTACATAGAATATAGTATGACTCTCCCCCTGGAGTTGTGTAAAAAATCTGTTAATGAGGAGTCAATATCATGGGCCACTTCCTAATTCCCACATTCCCTACCCTGCAAAAGAACCGGGAAATGCCCCTAAATAAGCATTTGTAAAAACAGAAGCCCCCTGTTAGTGAGAGAAGCAAGACAGGAATCTGCGATTTTGCTTGTATTTTTCCCATGAGAAGCTTCAACAGTACTGGTGATCAAACATTGTATGTCCTTCTCCCAACATCCCACCTCCCTAGCCTCCTGGCTCACAGTCCGTAGTCTGCCACCTCCCACCTCCACCCCACCCTGCCACATTACACCATCAATCATCTCCTTGAAGGCAGTCTGTCTTATTTACCTTTGATCTGGCACTTGTGTAATACTGTGTAAGTGAATCAATAAATTAATGTGATGGTTCTCAAAACATGAGGTTAAAATATCAAAGTATGGTATTAATTGGACATAAATTATATTTGTCTAAAAAGTATTGCTATCTTAAATATAAGTTTCAGAATTAAGTAGGAGAATACATACACCTAACAACGTGTACTTTTCTCTGATTATATCCAGTTGACCCCAGTCTACACTTTAACTCAAGTCTTCCCAATTTCCTTCTTGCCTTTTAGACTCAAGCATTTAAACATCTTTCAATGCCTCCAACACTCCACAAGCTCACTGGTCTTTGTGACTCTACAGGCGATGGAAACATTTGCCCCTTTTACCTTCTTAACACCCAGGTCTCAACTTGGAGATGATGTCCTAAAGGAGGCCATTTTTGACACCTTGTTTATTACATCCCTTATTTGTTACAGCCCTGGACAACTACATTCCTTCCTGTGTAAACATGCTATTAACATATTTGGCATCAGTTGAGCTATTTTGCTATACAACCACACAGAGTACATTATGTAGTAGATAAGTTTCCAAAAACAACTAAAAAGAAAATTTGCAAGTGAAGAGCATTGTCATCTCAAGGATTAAGTTTTCGTCATTTTTATTGCGCCTCTGTTGGCAGTACCTCTTCACACTTTGTTTCTCTGCTCTAGAATCTTTCTCTCGGTTCCTTAGTTATGCAGAAACTAGACTTAAAAGTCTTGGAGGACTAGCTATTTAAATAAATGTTTCAATGAATCCTTTTGTGTTAATGAATGACACATTATTTAACTTTTGTGTAATGATTCTTTGCTAAACAACCCACACATACCTGGGATGTGATATACCCTTTCACTAAGAATGTATCAACGTTTCATTTTTGCAGTGATGACATTCAGATTCAGTTTTCCCTTTTTAAAGTTTTTTTTTCTTCACTCTAACATTGCCAGTATTGGAGTTGCCACTAACAGATTTTTCAGGAGTCAGGATGAAACGATGTGTGAGAGGGGAAAAAAATTATGTGATAGGAAAGTTTGACAAAGTGTTTTAACTAAGCAGAGGCTGAAATTAGAAGGTGGTTATATGAGACAGAGCTAAGAAGACATGACATAAAATATGCAGTGATATACAGAAACTCAGTTGAAATAAGAGATCATCACAAGGAAAGGTATAGGAGTTTTTCCATGAAAAATATAATAAGAATTAAAATATCAGAAACTTTTCTAATTCAAACCAGAAGAATAATGATGCATTAATGACTGGAACAAGGGAAAGATGAATGGGGACTTAGCCCCAGTGTGAACTTTGTGCTTCCCTGGTAGCTCTGGTGAAAATCCACCTGCCAGTGCAGGAGACACGGGTTCAACCTCTGGACCAAATCCCGCATGCCGCAGAGCAACTAAGCCCATATGCCACAGCTTCTGATGCCCACAAGCCTAGAGCCTGTGCTCCACAACAAGAGAAGCTAGTGCAATGAGAATCCTGCACACTGCAAGCAGAGAGTAGCCTGAGCAGCAATGAAGACCCAGCACAGCCGAAAATAAATATACAAAGCAAGGTGTTTATACCTATTTCTAAAATCCTAAGATCAAAACCATTTTATTCCCTATGTTAGGGAAGTTTGATTCATTCACCTTTAAACTCTACCAGCTCCTCAGAGAAACAAACAAAATAAGTCCTAATACATCTCATATCTTTGCAGCCACAAACATGAAGAGAATATGTTCATGACATGTGATGAAAAAAATAGGTGACTTCTATTTGGAGGAAAAAAGAGCAAGTCATTTCAAAATATAGGTGAAGGCAGAAGTCATTTTTGAGGACTGTATACAAAGAAGCCAGGGACAGAGAAGAAACCATTAAAAGGCAACATCTTGTCTCCTACTAGGTACTGATTTATTATCGGTGCAAAGGAAGAAGTGCTGGTTGTCTTCCTAGCACCACTTACTGCAAATCCCCAGGAGATCCTGCATCTGCCACCCAGGAGCTGACTTGGTCTGCCCTTGTTTTATTTGTAAGATCCAATGAGGCTGTCATCAAACTGATATGACTGCAGGGTTCCTAAGTCCCTTGGCACACAAACACTTGATCAGCTCAACTTCCGGTGGTTTTACTTTTTCCATGTCCGTGACCTGGAGGGCAGAGTCAGCCAAGGTGATGTGATTTTCCTAATGCTGGTGCAATTTAGTTCGAATTTATAAGATGACAAGAAACCCACGATAGATCTCACAAGAGCCTGTTACTTTGTCTCTAGGATTGATGTGTATGTTAGTC
>SJYW01033975.1:55649-68502 GCA_006410735.1 Raphicerus campestris | reverse complement strand
CAAGCCTAGAGCCTGTGCTCCACAACAAGAGAAGCTAGTGCAATGAGAATCCTGCACACTGCAAGCAGAGAGTAGCCTGAGCAGCAATGAAGACCCAGCACAGCCGAAAATAAATATACAAAGCAAGGTGTTTATACCTATTTCTAAAATCCTAAGATCAAAACCATTTTATTCCCTATGTTAGGGAAGTTTGATTCATTCACCTTTAAACTCTACCAGCTCCTCAGAGAAACAAACAAAATAAGTCCTAATACATCTCATATCTTTGCAGCCACAAACATGAAGAGAATATGTTCATGACATGTGATGAAAAAAATAGGTGACTTCTATTTGGAGGAAAAAAGAGCAAGTCATTTCAAAATATAGGTGAAGGCAGAAGTCATTTTTGAGGACTGTATACAAAGAAGCCAGGGACAGAGAAGAAACCATTAAAAGGCAACATCTTGTCTCCTACTAGGTACTGATTTATTATCGGTGCAAAGGAAGAAGTGCTGGTTGTCTTCCTAGCACCACTTACTGCAAATCCCCAGGAGATCCTGCATCTGCCACCCAGGAGCTGACTTGGTCTGCCCTTGTTTTATTTGTAAGATCCAATGAGGCTGTCATCAAACTGATATGACTGCAGGGTTCCTAAGTCCCTTGGCACACAAACACTTGATCAGCTCAACTTCCAGTGGTTTTACTTTTTCCATGTCCGTGACCTGGAGGGCAGAGTCAGCCAAGGTGATGTGATTTTCCTAATGCTGGTGCAATTTAGTTCGAATTTATAAGATGACAAGAAACCCACGATAGATCTCACAAGAGCCTGTTACTTTGTCTCTAGGATTGATGTGTATGTTAGTCACTTAGTTGTGTCAGACTCTTTGCTACACCATAGACTGTAGCCGGCCAGGCTCCTCTGTCCATGAAGTTCTCCAGGCAAGAATACTGGAATGGTCTCCGGCCATAGCAGCCTGAACGCGCCCCATCACTTCTGATCTCAGAAGAATACTGGAATGGGTAGCCATACCCTTCTCCAGGAGATCTTCCTGACCCAGGGATCAAACCTGGGTCTCCTGCATTGCTGGCAGATTCTTTACCATCTGAGCCACCAGGGAAACCCCTAGGATGACATATCCAGCTACAAATTGGAAAGTTAGCTGGCTTATA
Organism: Raphicerus campestris; assembly: GCA_006410735.1. Classification (NCBI taxonomy): domain Eukaryota; kingdom Metazoa; phylum Chordata; class Mammalia; order Artiodactyla; family Bovidae; genus Raphicerus; species Raphicerus campestris. The sequence continues at coordinate 67,353 of SJYW01033975.1, read as the reverse complement.
TTTTGGTTGGTCCTCAACCAACCAGTATGACTAATAATTGTCACTAAAATGAATTATTTCTCCAAGGTCTCACAATGTTGCTTGTCTAAATCATGAGATTTAGAAAGCCCAAGGGTGGCTGTCTGGTTGATGACTGGCATCAATATGGGCAGTGCCTTCATCATGCACTGAGATGCTTAGTGATCTCTAGTTTCAAATCAGTGCTGACTTAAGCCTGGGAAAAAGCTGATCAGACAGTTTTAAAGGTCAGAGCAGAAGAAAAACTAGCACCCTCAGAAAGAGTCAATATCAACTAAATAGGAATGATTCCAGTAATGCTACATTTATGGATTCTTAGAATCAACAAATGACTGTTAAGTGTTATTCCTGTCGGGGCTGTTTCACTGCACTGGTTGCAGAGATTCTGACTTGCTAGCTGAGTGGGATGTGAATCTACTACTTGGCCAGGGGAAAATGTTAAATTGTAAATGGGAGCCTAACTCTAATACACATGGATGCTTCTCAAATGACCCAATACATGGAAAGGCTTTCTCCCCTTTCTTTGTGTGCAAGGAGATAGCCCTGCACGGAGCCACCCATTGCTTTCTGAGTGGGCCTCTAGCCTGATCACAAGGATGTATAAACAACTTGTGTATCAGCTCTGAAGTCTCTTTCTCAGTTCAGTTCAGTCACTCAGTCATGTTCAACTCTTTGCAGGACACCAGGCTTCCCTATCCATCACCAACTCCCAGACCTTGCTCAAACTCATGTCCATTGAGTCGGTGATGCCATCCAACCATCTCATCCTCTGTCGTTCCCTTCTCCTCCTGCCTTCAACCTTTCCCAGCATCAGGGTCTTTTCCAGTGAGTCAGTGCTTTGCAATCAGGTGGCCAAAGTATTGGAGCTTCAGCTTCAGCATCAGTCCTTCCAATGAATATTTGGGACTGATTTCCTTTAGGATTGACTGGTTAGATCTCCTTACAGTCCAAGGAACTCTCAAATGTCTTCTCCAACACTACAGTTCAAAAGCATCAACTCTTCAGCACTCAGCTTTCTTTATACTCCAACTCTCACATCCATACATGACTACTGGAAAAACCTCCTGTGACTAGAAGGACTTTGTCAGCAAAGTAATGTCTCTGCTTTTGAATATGCTGTCTAGGTTGGTCAAAGCTTTTCTTCCAAGGAGCAAGCATCTTTTAATTTCATGACTGCAGTTGCCATCTGCAGTGATTTGGAGCCCAAGAAAATAAAGTCTCTCACTGTTTCCATTGTTTCCCAATCTATTTGTCATGAAGTGATGGGACTGGATGCCATGATCTTAGTTTTCTGAATGTTGAGCTTTAAGCCAACTTTTCCACTCTCCTCTTTCACTTTCATCAAGGGGCTATTTAGTTCTTTCTAGCTTTCTGCCACAAAGGTGGTGTCATCTGCATATCTGAGGTTATTGATATTTCTCCCGGCAATCTTGATTCCAGCTTGTGCTTCACCCATCGCAGCGTTTCGCATGATGTGCTCTGCACCTAAGTTAAATAAGCAGGGTGACAATATACAGCCTTGATGTGCTCTTTTCCCAATTTGGAACTAGTCTGTTGTTCCATGTCCGTTTCTAACTGTTGCTTCTTGACCTGCATACAGATTTCTCAGGAGGTAGGTCAGGTGGTCTGGTATTCCCATCTCTTGAAGAATTTCCCACAGTTTGTTGTGATCCACACAGTCAAAGGCTTTGGCGTAGCCAATAAAGCAGATGTTTTTCTGGAAGTCTCTTGCTTTTTCTATGATTCAACGCGTGTTGGCAATTTGATCTCTGGTTCCTCTGCCTTTTTTAAAGTCCAGCTTGAACATCTGGGAGTTCATGGTTCATGTACTGTTGAAGCCTGGCTTGGAGAATTTTGAGCATTACTTTGCTAGTGTTTGAGATGAGTGCACTCGTGTGGTAGTTTGAGCATTCTTTGGCATTGCCTTTCTTTGGGATTGGAATGAAAACTGACCTTTTCCAGTCCTGTGGCCACTGCTGAGTTCTGCAAATTTGCTGGCATATTGAGTGCAGCTGGAGCAGTATAAACCCTCTGAGATTTCCCTGGTGGTACAGCGGATGGGGATCCACCTGCCAGTGCAGATTTCAGTGTCTGGTCTGGGAAGATTCCACACCCTGAAGAGTAGTGAGTGAATGCCCACGAGCCCACCACTGCTGAGCAGCATGCTGCGGCTGCTGAAATCAGCACCCCCTAGAGTCTGTGCTCTGTGACAAGAGAAGCCACTGCAATGAATAACCCGAGCACAACAAGGAAGAGTAGCCTGTACTCACTGCAACTAGAGAAGGCCCATGTGCAACAAGGAAGACTCAGTGCAGCCAAAAATAAATGAATTAAAAACAAAACAATCCTAGAGCCAGATTTTCAGAAGTCATGTAAATAGGGGATTCTTTGATCAAACTTAATGCAAACCAGATTCAAAGGATCAAGAGGAAATATACAAAGTTAGTTATTCTGTTTCAGATCCAAGGAACGTCTATGGTTGTTGTCAGGAATATGCCTGCTATTTTTCACAACAAGCCTGTCGGGTAGCTTTTATTATCATCAGGTGAGAAAAGTTTATCTCATCCACTGGTTAAGGAAGAAGGTACAGAGCTGAGATGCCAACCCAGTGCTGTCTGCCTCCGAAGATTTATCTTTCCATTAAGAGCTGTTGTTTCTCTGTTAAAGGCAAATTTAAAAGAAGACTGGCAGAATAATGCTAGCAGTGTTAATGGAAACATTAATTACAGTTACTGTTGCCATTGCTCAAACTCATTCTTCACCCCACTTCTGTGATGACGGTGCTGTTTTCTTTTTTTTAATTTTCTAATCACTGTATATTAAAAAAATCAAGGCTCACAAAGAGGAAATGATATCCTCAAGTCCATGAACAAGTCACTGACAATGTTGTCATTCTGTTTCCATCACTAAATCTTTTTTTACTTCAATATTCTAATTGGTAAAAAGAATAAATGATCTCCCCTCCTCCTACATCAGTGGTCAGGAAAGAAGCCAAGAAAGAAATTCAGCAGCCTTGTTTCTCTGTCTAAATGTTTTATCANTCTTTTTACCTCAATATTCTAATTGGTAAAAAGAATAAATGATCTCCCCTCCTCCTACATCAGTGGTTAGGAAAGAAGCCAAGAAAGAAATTCAGCATCCTTGTTTCTCTGTCTAAATGTTTTATCAACAAAACCGTATCTACATGCTTGAATTCAAGCTAGGGCAGAAAAAAAAAAGAAAAAAAAAAAAACTCAAAAAGAACAGGAAGGGCGTGGAAAAAGCAGCTCATTTTCTCCTTCCTCAAGAAAAAGGAACAATGGCATTGATTCATTTGGAGGTAAAACTGGAAATTTCAAGAACTATGGCATTGACAATTGAACTCTGTTTCCTACTCTGCCTTGTCTGCCGCTGGTAATTTAGGGCAGAAACTGCCTCATAAAACATAATCTCGAATTCAGGGCAGGGGTGCAGAGCTATGAAAGTATGAAAGACCCCACCCCCCAACACACACATACCCCTAAATATTCAGTTGCATTCTTTATTTCTGATTCATGGAAAGGAATCATCTGGGTATGCTGGTTACCTTGGGATTTGCAGAGTATTCTGCCGGAAGTGCTATAAGCTTATTTCCAATTTACCCTCCTGGACAAATCAGGACGTTTCTAGTTCATTCGCCCTATTCTAGAGGATCTGAGCACCTTTGTGTCCAGAGCAAAATCATTCTAGCAAGTTTCCATCTGTGGGTATAACTAAGCAGTGGGTATAACAATCTAGAATTTAAGAAACACAATATCAAAACTTATACTTGGTGGACAGTATATTTTTTTTTCAAACTTCCAATTTGCTCACCTATAAATGGGAATTTTAATATTATTTTCATAAACCATGGGAAGAATCTAATGAAACTATAGATAGGTCTCCAACATGAAATGAATGCCTGTTAACCTTCCTGACATACTCTATACACTTGGATGTATCCTTGAGGACTCTATACCCATTACAGATACCTACACCCTATTTATCCTTCAGATCTCAACTCAAATATCTTTTCCTCAGAGCAGCATTCCTTCTCTTAATAAGCTCTCACAGTAACACTTTACTGTGCTTTGTGGTCTGCTGGCCAAGTCCTAGAGCAAGAAAGTCAAGCTTCCTCCTCCATAATCACATGTGGGCACCCAGCATCGTGACATCTCACACACACACACACACACACACACACACACACGTGTGAAAGTGAAAATGTTAGTCGCTCAGTTGTGTCTTACCCTTTGCAACCCCATGGACTGTAGCCCACCAGGCTCCTCTGTCCTTGGGATTCTCTAGGCAAAAATTCTAGAAGCCATCAACTTCTCCAGGGGATCTTCCTGGCTCAGGGATCAAACTCAGATCTACTGCATTATAGGCAGATTCTTTATGGTTTGAGCCACCAGGCAGCTAAATGCAATCCTGATAGAATTCTTCGAAGTTTAATTTCCAGTCTATCCTATACACACACACACACACACACACATAATGTAAATCTTGATGACTGCTGACTTGGGGTCTGGGGTGCATGTGGGATGAAAGTGGCTGGCATCCATGCCACTGGAGTATATGTGTGTGGGTTTGGGAATATTCCAGCCCTGCACTGATGCCCACTGGAGAATTTAAAAAGTAACCTGGATCCCAGGTGGCCCCCAGAGTGCTTCTGTTTGTATAATAATTCTTTTTGTTGTTTACTCACTAAGTTATGTCCGACTCTTCTGAGACCGCATGGACTATAGCCCGCCAGGCTCTTCTGTCCATGAGATTTCCTGGGCAAGGATACTAGCGTGGGTTGCCACGCCTTCCTCCGGGGGACCCTCCCAACCCAAGAATCGAACCCCCATCTCTCATGTCTTCTGCCTTGGCAGTTGGGTTCTTTACCATTAGTGCTGCCTGAGAAGCCCACTGTCTGAACCCCACTGTGTGCTGTGCTGTGCTTAGTCACTTCAGTCGTGTCCGACTCTTTGTGACCCTATGGACTGTGGCCCGCCAGGCTCCTCTGTCCATGAGATTCTCCAGGCAAGAACACTGGAGTGGGTTGCCACGCCCCGAGCCCCGCTATAACCATATACTACCCCCTCTGTCACACCACCCTGGCTGTAGAGCAATTCTTCCTGTGCCTTCAACATACTAAGCTTGCTCCCCTGTTGTCTCTCCTGGAATACTGCCTCCTTCTGACCTTGTATAGCTAGCTGCTTATTATTTAGGTCTCAGATTGAAAAGAAACAAACCAAAAAAACACCTCCCATCCTATCTAAAGCAGCCTCCACCTCAAACCATTATCACGTTGTCATATTTTCTTTTCTTTATATCAATTATCTCAGTCCAGGATGCTATAACAAAATACCAGACTTTAAGCAGCCTATAAGCAATAAACATTTAATTCTTACAGTGCTGGAGGCTGAGAAGTCCAGGATCACTGTGCCTGCAGATTCCATATCTGATGAGACCTGCTTGCTCATTGACAGCTGTATGGTCACTGTAATCTCACATGGCAGGAGAGGGCAGGGGGGCTCTCTAGGATTCCCTTAGCAGGAGACATAAGAGACATGCGGTCTACCCCTGAGCCGGGAAAATCCCCTGGATGGAGGGCCCGGGAACCCACTCCAGTATTCTTGCCTAGGAAATCCCATGGACCGAGGAGCCTGGTGGACTACAGTTCATAGGGTTGCAAAGAGTTGGACTGAAGGGACTTAAGCGCAGGAGTACTGATCCTATTCATGAGGGCTCCACCCACATTACCAAACACCTCCCAAAGGCCCCGCCTCCTAATACCATCACACCAGGCATTACATTGTCATTTAGTCACTAGTTGTGTCCAACTCTTTGTGAGCCCATGGACTGCAGCACTCCGGGCTTCCCTGTCCTTCAATACTTCCTGAAGTTTGCTCAAATTCATGTCCACTGAGTCAGAGATGCTATTAAATTACATTATATATAGCAAAATATATAGCATTATATTATGCATATGAATGTTGAAGGGAGCAAATAATCAGTCCATCGCAGCAATTATCACTATCTGAATTTATCTTGCCTCTTTATTATTTATTTCCTATACCCTTAGGAAAACATAAGCTTCATAAGACAGAGTTGGTCCACAATAAATATTTAATGAATAAACGAGTGCTTGGCTCCACTAACTCTGCTGTACACACATCTTGTGGACTTAGACAAACAGTGTGCCAGCAACCAGGACTGAGCCACAGAGATATTCACCTACATCTTCTTCCTAAGGTTTCTCTGTTTTTTTCTTTTCTTCATATTTTTGGGAGGAGGAAGCAGGCAGGGGTTCAATCCTTTTCATTCATTCATTTCTTTCTTTGGCTGTGCTGGGTCTTCATTGCTGTGAGTAGGCCTTTCCTAGTTGCCATGTGTCGATTTCTCATTGTTGAGGCTTCTTTTGTTGAGGAGCATGAACTCTAGGGCTAGCGGGCTTCATTGGTTGTGGCTCACAAGCTTAGTTGCTCTGTGGCATATGGGACCTTCCNGCAGGCCTTTCCTAGTTGCCATGTGTCGATTTCTCATTGTTGAGGCTTCTTTTGTTGAGGAGCATGAACTCTAGGGCTAGCGGGCTTCATTGGTTGTGGCTCACAAGCTTAGTTGCCCTGTGGCATATGGGACCTTCCCCAACCAGGGATCAAACCCATGTCCCCTGCATTGGCAGGTGGATTCTTAACCACTGCATCACCAGGGACGTTAGTTTTTCATTTCTTTAACCAGCAATAAAAGGCTAGAACTCAAGTCTTGGGTTCCTGTCTGCACTCCCTTGTGTTACAGCCTTGAAGCCATTTGTTGTTGTTGTTACTTTAAACNGGGATCAAACCCATGTCCCCTGCATTGGCAGGTGGATTCTTAACCACTGCATCACCAAGGATGTTAATTTTTCATTTCTTTAACCAGCAATAAAAGGCTGGAACTCAAGTCTTGGGTTCCTGTCTGCACTCCCTTGTGTTACAGCCTTGAAGCCATTTGTTGTTGTTGTTACTTTAAACAACATTTGAAGATTCAGAGCACTGAGATAGTTTTCCCTTTCCTTGTGCAAAGGCATGAGAAATTCACTCTACCTGTCCCTCTCCTGGAAAAAGCCTTTCCATAGCCTACTTCAAGCGCGAGTTACTCACCTGCCAGTTCCTTCATTCTTAACCCATCTACAGATTTAACTTCATGCCTCTTTTCCATGCAGAAAAGACTATGTCTTGCTCATCTTTTTATACCCACACACACCATAGGAATGAGCACATAGTAAGTATTCCACAATATTTTTTAAAACAACTAAACATAGTTCAAAAAATTATTAAGCTAAAGTGCTAGTCTCTCAGTCATGTCTGACTATGTGCAACCCCATGGACTATATAGCTCACTGGGCCCCTCTGTCCATGGAATTCTCCAGGCAAGAAAACTGAAGTGGGTAGCCATTCCCTTCTCCAGGGGATCTCACTGATCCAAGGATCAAATCTGCATCTCCTACACTGCAGACATATTCTTTACTGTCTGAGCCACCAGGCAAGCCCCTATTAAGCTAAAAGAGAGAGACTAAAAGGGAAAAACAAGTCCGTCCCCATAGGGGGAAAATAACTCTCTTGGATGGAATGAAATTTACTGAATCAAAATATATATAACCAGTTAGACAGAAAAAGCCTTCCACAAGATCAAAATTACCTCCCAAAGGATATAATGAATGTTTCCATCTTGGAGTCACTTCAAACTATACTGAGTAATCTAAAACACGCAATTATAAAGTCCTGTAGAAATAAAACTTTGGATTCCAAAGAAAGATGCTGGGCTTCTGATTCAAATCCAAGATGGGCCAGTATTCACTGCGTGTTAATCTCCTCAAACCTCAGATTCCACATCTGATAGCACTTACCTGTCTCCCAGGGCTGTCAGGAAGTGGATGAGCTCGTGTCTGCAAAGCACATGAAGACCTTTACATAAAAGGTGTTCTAGAAGGCCAAGAAATTCATCTTGGCATTTGTTTCCACTGGAAAATTCCTTCATTTATTATAGGAAAAAAATTCCACATATGACTCACCAGGTTTTGACCCTTTGTAAATTTTAAAATCAAAAGATCTTTCAGCTTTACAATGTAAATCTAATTATAGATAAAGGTTATAGGAAATTCTGTAGCACTGTATAAGGCCAAGGGCTCTGGTAATGGCCAGCCTGAAACACTAGCATATATTATCTCTAATGGCTGTGAATATTCATTGGAAGGACTGATGCTGGAGCTGAAGCTCCAATACTTTGACCACCTGATGTGAAGAGTTGACTCATTGGAAAAAAAAATCTGATGCTGGGAAAGACTGAGGGCAGGAGGAAAAGGGGCTGCAGAGGATGAGATGGTTGGATGGCATCACCGACTCAATGGACATGAATTTGAGCAAACTCTGGGAGATGGTGGAGGACAGGGAGGCCTGGCATACTGCAGTCCACGAGGTCAAAAAACTCAGACATGACTGAGTGACTGAACAACAGTAATGGCTGAAAGGGGGATCACTTCTTTATTCTTTGCTGTGGTTTTCAAGCAAAGGACCAAGGCTTACATTAGAATATAAATATCACCAACCATCCTACAGATCCATGAAAGACATTGCAAGGAAAACTCCAAAGTGGATGCCCTTGTGGATAGAGTGGATAAACTCTGTCATTTATATTCTCCACTGTATATGACTGATGGAAACCAATCTTATCTCTAAAAGATGATTGTTATGAGAAAGTTTTTTCAAGTCTTTTTAGACTTTGCATCAGGAAAAAAAAAAAAAGCTGTCATTCTGTCCTTTCCTTCTGAGTCTAATTCTCTGAAAAGAACAAGGTCATCAATCATTTAAGCATATGTACAGAGGAGAATATAGTTTTGTTACATTTCAAGATAAGATTTTTTTCTTTAGTTTCTCTTCTGTTGTATTATATAAAAGAAGATACAAAAAATTGTTTCTGAGTATTTTTTAAAAATATGTTTTTCTACAAAAACCATGCTTGCATCAAATTTATATTAATAATAAATGGCAGTGGGTTAATAATATGAAAATTCAGAATGAAGGCATGGGACCAAAATATTTGAATTCTTTCTCTGTGACTCCTATCCCACTAAAACATATGATTTTTATCAAGTAATAACATCCCTTAGTTTCCTCATCCATTTTAAAGGAGAATGTATTTGATCTAATGTATTTGATCATTTGTGTTGTTAGTTGCTGATGGACAGGGAGGCCCGGCGTGCTGTGATTCATGGGGTCGCAAAGAGTCAGACATGACTGAGCAACTGAACCAAACTGAATGGAACTGAAAGATTAAATAAAATAACTTATCAGAAAGCATTAGTAAAGGGCAATTTATAATACTTTTAAACAAAACATACAGACATCATTAACACTCCTGGCATCTAGATCACTTCGTTCAATAATTATTCTTGTCATAATATATCAATCAGAAAAATTGTATCCAATTTCTGCCCCTTTGAAAGAAAGGAACATTTTAATTACAGTCATTGTGATCTTATCTTAGTTTGGGGTTGTAATATTTAAATTCTATCTTACTTTTATCCCCAAATTTGATATTATTGTTGTTTGATTCAGTCAGTATTGGTTTGCTGTGCTGTGCTTAGTTCTTTCCAACTCTTTGTGACCTCATGGACTGTAGCCCATGAGGCTTCTCTGTCCATGGGGATTCTCCAGGCAAGAATACTAGAGTGGGCTGCCATGCTATCCTCCAGAGGATCTTCCCAACCCAGGGATTGAACCCAGGTTTCCCGCATGGCGGGCAATTTCTTTACTGTCTGAGCCACCAGGGAAGCCTAAGAATACTGGAGTGAGTAGCCTATCCTTTCTCCAGGGGAACTTCCCGACCCAAGAATCAAACCAGGATCTCCTGCATGGTAGGATTCTTTACCAGCTGAGCTACCCAGGAAGCCCCCAGTATTGGTTTAGGTTAACCTAAAGTTTACCAAATGATTTTCTTGAGTTCCATTTTAGTCTCAGATCTCCCCTCAGAGATCTTTCTCTTCTGCCTCATAAACTGCCTCGGGAACAGTGATTCTCCCATTGGAACAGCATCAAAGAACCTGGAAACGTGGATATAACACAATTACAACCCACTCAAGAGTTTCTGGGGCTTTCCAGGTGGCGCTAGTGGTAAAGGACGCACCTGGCTAAAGCAGGAGACATAAGAGACATGGAATCAATCCCAGGGTAGGGAAGATCCCCTGGAGAAAGGCATGGCAACCCACTCCAGTATTCTTGCCTTGAGAATCCCAGAATGGACAGAGGAGCCTGGCAGGCTAGAGTCCATAGGGTCACACAGAGTTGGACATGACTACAGCAGTGGCCACAGGACTGGAAAAGGTCAGTTTTCATTCCAATCCCAAAGAAAGGCAAGGCCAAAGAGTGCTCAAACTACCGCACAATTGTACTCATCTCACACGCTAGTAAAGTAATGCTCAAAATTCTCCAAGCCAGGCTTCAGCAATACTTGAACTGTGAACTTCCAGATGATCAAGGTGGTTTTAGAAAAGGCAGAGGAACCAGAGATCAAATTGCCAACATCCGCTGGATCTTGGAAAAGGCAAGAGAGTTCCAGAAAAACATTTATTTCTGCTTTATTGACTATGCCAAAGCCTTTGACTGTGTGGATCACAATAAACTGTGGAAAATTCTGAAAGAGATGGGAATACCAGACCACCCGACCTGCCTCTTGAGAAACCTGTATGCAGGTCAGGAAGCAACAGTTAGAACTAGACATGGAACAACAGACTGGTTCCAAATAGGAAAAGGAGTATGTCAAGGCTGTATATTGTCACTCTGCTTATTTAACTTATATGCAGAGTACATCATGCGAATTGCTGGGATGGATGAGGCACCAGCTGGAATCAAGGTTGTTGGAAGAAATATCAATGACCTCAGATATGCAGATGACACCACCTTTGTGGCAGAAAGCTAGAAAGAACTAAATAGCCCCTTGATGAAAGTGAAAGAGGAGAGTGGAAAATTTGGCTTATAGCTCAACATTGAGAAAACTAAGATCATGGCATCTGGTTCCATCACTTCATGACAAATAGATGGGGAAACAGTGGAAACAGTGTCAGATTTTTTGGGGGGGAGGCCTCCAAAATCACTGAAGATGTTGATTGCAGCCATGAAATTAAAAGATGCTTACTCCTTGGAAGGAAAACTATGACCAACTTAGCATATTCAAAAGCAGAGACATTACTTTGCCAACAAAGGTCCATCTAGTCAAGTCTTTAGTTTTTCCCGTGGTCATGTATGGTTGTGAGAGTTGGACTATGAAGAAAGCTGAGTGCCGAAGAATTGATGCTTTTGAACTGTGGTGTTGGAGAAGACTCTTGAGAATCCCATGAACTGCAAGGAAATCCAACCAGTCCATCCTAAAGGAGATCAGTCCTGGGTGTTCAGTGGAAGGACTGATACTAAAGCTGAAACTCCAGTACTTTGGCCACCTCATGAGAAGAGTTGACTCATTGGAAAAGACTCTGATGCTGGGAGGGATTGGGGGCAGGAGGAGAAGGGGACGACAGAGGATGAGATGGCTGGATGGCATCACAGAATCGATGGACATGAGTTTGAGTGAACTCTGGGAGTTGGTGATGGACAGGGAGGCCTGGCGTGCTGCGATTCATGGGGTCGCAAAGAGTCGGACACGACTGAGCGACTGAACTGAACTGAAA
>SJYW01033975.1:28633-48752 GCA_006410735.1 Raphicerus campestris | reverse complement strand
ACTGAGCGACTGAACTGAACTGAAACGACTTAGCATGCACACACGTTGAGCAGGGAACAGTGTCGCTGTCACCCTGAAGCTTACTGAGGTCTTTGCTAAATTGTTACTACCCCAAATATATACTATCCCAGAACTCCTGTGACACTTTCTCTTCAGAGCACTAAATTAGGTTCCCTTATAACTTGCTAATGGAGAAGGCAATGGCACCCCACTCCCGTACTCTTGCCTGGAAAATCCCATGGATGGAGGAGCCTGGTAGGCTGCAGTCCATGAGGTCACTAGGAGTCAGACACAACTGAGCGACTTCACTTTCACTTTTCACTTCATGCATTGGAGAAGGAAATGGCAACCCACTCCAGTGTTCTTGCCTGGAGAATCCCAGGGACAGGGGAGCCTGGTAGGCTGCCGTCTATGAGGTCGCACAGAGTCAGACATGACTCAAGCGACTTAGCAGCAGCAGCAGCAGCATAACTTGCTAATGAGAATCTTCCTCTTACCCTGTTGTAACATTCCTCAAACATGATATTATTTGTGCCATGTCCATCTTCCCTGTCATACTGTATACTCAATGAGGGCAAAGACCATGATTATTTTTGTTCAAAACTTAATATGCATGAGAATATTAAATATATAGTTATTGAAAAAAAAACAATAAAAGCAAAATATAATAGATCTCTACCCATATTTTATTTCCAAACTTTCCTCTGAGCATCAGACCTAAATGTTGTCTACTAGACATCATCACTCAGCAATCTTGATACAGTTCTAAGATAAAACTCTTATGGAGGAGTAAAATTTTACTATGGGGTTAGCTTCTAAAGAAAACACAAAAGCCACAATCAAAAATAGGCAAGAGTGCCCTTAGAAATATTTAAAGCACAGTGATAATCAGAGACACTGCCTCTCAAGTAAAACCAACACAGCACCTAGGGCTTATTGTGGAACTTTTCAGAAAGCAGGTAAGATAAATAATATTTATTTATTGACTATATTAAATTGTACATTGGATGTAGTCAGGGAGCAGGGCAAACCAAAGAAAAATAATCATATTGCCAAAAAGGAAGCATTCCAAATTCCTCATGCCTTCTAATCATGCCTGTCTAGAAAAACCTGTCATCAGCTCTAAAATGCTGATTTACATCCTAATTATGCATTCACTAAGCCCAGCAACATGACCTGGATATTTTCTAGTTTTTCATTTGACCTAAAGGACACAGTCCCCATTAAACAATTAGAAATGCAAACCACTATGGTGAAACTGCTTCCAGGCAAACAAATATACCTGGAAGCAACCCATCAATTTTGGAGACTTGTATTTAACTGTGAATGTTGTCTTCTATTACTGGAAACCACTTAAGGATCCTCTAAAGTGGTCACTTAAGAGGAGGGTATTTCCTTTTACAGAGACAACTCTGTGATTCCTATCTTCTTGAGGTTCTCTTGAAAGACTGACCAAGGCTTTAGTGTTTTACTGGTTAGGACAGAGGTGGAGTAGGAGCTATGGAAATACACTTTTGTCAGGAAGAGCACCTGGTATTCATTCAAAGTAACTATTTTAACCTGATTTTTTCTATCATGATTCATGAAATTCTTCCATTCAGTGGATTTATGAGCTGGCATAGCTCCAGGTCCTGGGTCTAGGGAGATAAAATAGAGTAAGTGGGAACAAGAGTGTATCATTCTCTAGTGGAGAAGGAAGAACATAACCTTATAGATGATAATAGCACAGCAGCAGCATGAAAGAATTTCTCATGCCTCTCCCTGGTTCAACATTCATCTTGAGGCATTTCTTCCATAAAATGTCTATCGTGAATCATAGCTGAGAGATTCATGAGGACCACTTTCAGGCCCACCATGGAAGGACGCTGTGGTTGTACACTGCACAAAAGTGTGACATCAAGGGAGATCATTCCCCTCGTGGACATATCTTGTCATGGACAGATATGAAGGCCAAGTCCCAAGTGTATTCAGCCGTGTCTCCGGTCACTTCTTTCCTGTGCTTTTACTTGAGAAGTCCAGTTCCTTTCATCCAGTTAGATTCAAATCTATTATGGTTGTTTACCCTGGGGGTAGGTCACAAAGCTCCACTGGAGAAGGGATAGGCTACCCACTCCAGTATTCTTGGGCTTCCCTTGTGGCTCAAGTGATAAAGAATCTGCTTGCAATGTGTGAGGCCTGGGTTTGATCCCTGGGTTTGGAAGATCTCCTGGAGTAGGAAATTCCAACCCGTCCCAGTATTCTTGCCTAGAAAATCCCATGGACAGAGGAGACTAGTAGGCTATATATAGTCCATGGGAACTGCAGAGCTGCACATGACTGAGCACACACACACGCACACACACAAGCTTTCTCCATCTCTTCAATCCCTCTGTTTGAGTCTTCCTGCTGCTGTTGGCTTTATAGGGTATGCTGGGGCCTGGGGGGCTGGGGATGGCGCATGGGAGGTAAGCAGATAAGCGTATAGGTACGGGTAAGTGTCTGGCTAATATCATTGTCTGTGGGGCTCCAGAAAACTCCCCTGGTGTAGAGCTATTTAAGTTACCTAACTTTTTCTTTCTTTCTTTTTTTTTAAATCTTAAAAACCAAACAACTCCTTGTAATTCCCAGACAGGTACTAACAGCAACCATCATCCCATTTCACTTTCCCGCAAAACAAAACTGAACAAAATAAACCCAAACCACACATTTTTCCCTTTACTTTGTATACGCTCCTTGTCAGAAGATGATGACAAGTCAGCAAAAACCCCAGCATCTAACCAGCACCGCCTTCTGTGCTGTGCACGTGTCAAATTCCTTTGATCTGCAGCTGCAGCTGCTATTTCTAGAGTTGGCTCTGACTGAAGAATTCCTAGTAAGCCCAGAACTTCACTCTTGAGAAGCTGTGCCGGGCTGCCCCAGCAGTCCCTCTGGTCTCCCAGCTGCCCACGACTCCCCGTGAAGCGGGACTGCCCTGGGCCTTTCCAGGATTCATCTGCTTGCGGTCTCTCCTGCTTGCGGCAGCTTCACTAAGAATCAGGGAGCAGCCACTGCTCTTTTGCTTTCTTGCTTTTCTATCCCTCTGCGCTAAGCTGCTTTGTCTGACTCTTTGCGATCCCTTGGACTGTAGCCCACCAGGCTCCTCTGTCCATGGAATTCTCCAGACAAGAATACTGGGTTGCCTGCCTGCTCCAGGGGATCTTCCCAACGCAGGGTTTGAACCCACGTCTCCTGTGTCTCCTGCATTGCCAGTGGATTTTTTACCAGCCAAACCATAGGGGTAACACTCTAGGGATGGGCTAAACAGGTATAGGTAGAAATGTGAGTTTTGTAAGCATCTTTCTGGAATACATAAACAGTTTCTGTCTCCCAAGTTATCTCCCTTGACTCAGTAAAAATCTTAAGACAACAACAAAGGAAACAATAGTGTGTAATTGTATTCATTCCCCCGAGGCCCATAGTAAAAGATCAGAAATGATGACCTTCGTCACCTGAAGCAAGGATAATTCCCAGGGCTCAGTTAACGACCTCATCCCCATGGACTGGATCCTCAGTAACTAGAAATCCCAAGCCGTATAAACTGCACAGCCTGGGGAAGTGGGAAAAAGGAGAAAAACATTATCCATGATCTGGATTTGAAGGACCTTAAACCACCTTACTTCTGATTTTAGGATGGTCACTGCTGTGCAAACCCTCCTGCATGAGCAAAACTGTTTGAAAAACTATCCCTTTAAAGTGTGATTGATTTAGTCATAAATAAATCCTGGAGGGAGTGTCCTGCTTTTTGCCAGGATGGTCAGCTCACACGAAGAGCATGTTCTTTCACACGGAGATATTTGATAGGCCCAGCACTGGCTAGAAAATGTAATTTGCTCAGTGAGGCATGTCCATTCCTTTCTTCTGATGACTCCCCTACTCCTTTAACCAATGTGCCAGCCCCTCCCATCTCAGGATCCATCAGGACTTATTCACAGAGGGCAATTAGTTATCGGATTGGTGATCATCTTAATCATAAAGAAAATACTCGGGCCAAACAGCCATGTTGATTCAATTATAGAAATGATATCTTTTCCTCCAGGTAATTCCTCATTAAGTAATAATAAGGCTTCTTATCCCCTGGAGGAGGAAATGGCAACTTACTCCAGTATTCTTGCCTGGGAAATCCCACGGACAGAGGAGCCCATGGAGCTACAGTTCAAGGGGTCGAAAAGAGTTGGACACGCCTTAGCAACTAAACAACAACAGCAAGGCTCACCGAGACTTTCCTGGATACCAATAATTCCCTAGTCTTCTTCTGAGAGAAGGTTAATCTTTATCAGTAAAGTTTCAACTGAGAGGACATTGGTGCTCATCAGTGTTATCACACTGGTGAGTCTGATTTTCATCAAGAGCTTTTTAAAATGAATAGCCTCTGGGTTTTCTATAAACACCCAAATGCACTAACGTGAAATATTGCTGAGTGGGTCAGGGATCAAAGTGTGTTTCCATTTCTGCCAGCCTGCCACTGTTCTTTCAATTACGGCTCCTGCCTTCAGTCCCAGGTCTTAGGGTTTGTGTCCTATAGGCAGAGGGAATAGCTATTCTTATCTCCGCAGGAGTGGAGTGCAGTCTGGCTCCTTCAACTAGATAACAAGTGCAAATGATTATATTTCTCGAGATTCAAATTTAAACTTTGCTATATAGCTAAGTGCATGATGAACACAGTTTTTTTTATTGCTCAACCAGAGAAAAGAGTACCTTGACAAAGCACTGGAAAATATGAATACTAAATAATGGTCTATAAGAAGCATGGGTTTTTTAAAAGGAGATAAAAAGGCACAAACAGTGACATAAGTTGTCGCCAAATAATTCTCCAATTTTCAGTGCAGACCACTTCTGTTGCTATATTCTACTAGGGAATATTGTTACATGCATGTTTGGAAAGGGCTTGAGTCACAAACGGAGGGGGTTGTTCGTAAGGATAATAATACAATAATGTGTGCTCATTCAATGTCCGACTCTTGGCAACCCCATGGACCGTAGCCCGCCGGGCTCCTCTATCCATGGGATTCTCCAGGAAAGAATACTAGTGTGGGTAGCCATTCCCTTCTCCAAGGAATCTTCCTGACCCAGGGATCAAATCCTATTCTCCTGAATTGCAAGCTGATTCTTTACCGTCTGAGTTACCAGGGAAACTCAATTACACCTGTAATGACCCTATTTTGCAGGAAGGTCACATTCTGAAGTCTTGGGTGGAGAGTGGGGGGGCTGTCTAGAACTTCAATATACAAAATTTGGAGGGCTGGATTTCAGTGCATAACAGGTTGGTAAAAAATCTCTAAATTCCCACTCAAGTTCCAAATTGTACAAGTAATAATTCAGAAAAACAAACCATAATTGTTTTTGGAAGCCAAAAATGAGGAGTAGGTAAGCTAAATTCTATTAATTAGTTACTTGCAATAACAAAGTTACCAGGTCATGCCTCTTCTCTTTGCCACTCTCTTTAGAGTACAGAGACTCACCAGCAGGTTCACTCACAGGTCTGGGTTCCAGCTGTCCCTTTGGGTGGTACAGCCACAGTTGTTAAAATCCTGCCTTCCTCTGCTGCCCTATGCCCTGGGTCAGAACCTGTCACAGCTGCTCTGAATGGCCAGAGACTTTATTTAATTTAATTTATTTTTTACTAACTGAGTCACATTCTTAGATGTGTTTACTGTGTGTGCATTTTTTTTTTTTTCTTGAGCTCCAGAAATCAGAGCAGTTTGTAAAGCACATAGTGGTAGGTGCTCCAACACTGTTTGATGGTGATATGAAGCTTTATGTTGTGCAACTAACAGCTTTATCTGGGGCCTGAGTACGGTAGAAGCTTTTGTAACTTCCGTGTATTACACTGAGTGTGTGCAAAGTACTATGTATCCAAAAGATACATATAAACGCCACATGTACTTTTTATTTAATTTTTTGTATATTTATTATTTATTTTTGTCTGTGCTGGCTCTGTTGCTGCACACGGGCTTTCTCTGGTTGTGGCGAGCAAGGGCTACTCTCTAGTTCTGTTGCCAAGGCTTCCCATTGCGCTAGCTTATCTGATGCAGAGTATGGGCTCTGAGGACTCACCGGCTTCAGTAGCTGTGATGCATATGCTTACTTGCCCTGTGGTGTATGGGATCTTAGTTCCCAGACCAGGAATCAAGCCCGTGTCCACTGCCTTGGCAGGCAGATTCTCAACAACTGGACTACCTGGGAAGTCCTCTAGGTGATCTAACAGTTGATGTGGTCAGATGGGGAGGGGTTGAGATGCTTTCCTAGCTGGGTAGAGGCACTGGAATTGGAAATGATCTTTGGTTCATCTCTTTTCAAAATATATCTGCTGCAGAAGTGCTGAAGCATGTTATTTTAAGAGAGGCTTTAGGTGTTATTAAAAGAATATATCTTTAAATGGAATTTGGTAGTATACCCAAGTCACTCAAAGAGAAGACTAAGGTTTCTTTACACAGTCTGAACTCAATGCTCCAAACCTTCAGTGTATCTTCATTCTGTACAGAGTCCATCATAAAGACAATTCAAGTAGGGAAAAGATGTACACAACCTGGGAGGATTTTGAATGTTCACATTTCCTTAACATTGGGAAATAGTTTTTACTTAATCTGGTAGAAAAGTTGCAGTGACCCAGAAAGAATTGGATATTCACTTGATTTTTGAATGAGAAATGAAGTACCAGGACATTTCATTGATCCATGGGCTCTAGATTCATTCTGAACATGAACTCTTTGATTGGTTTCTTTATGAGCACACGGCCCCAGTGCCCTTCTCTGTACACATCTGATGAATGGGCACTGTTGCCACCCAGAGGAGATTCTTCTAAGTGTCTTCAGTGACTCCTGGTCTGAAGATGGCTATTGCTGAGCTATGTCTTGAACGTATGTGATAAAGAAACAAAACATGATAAGCCTTCTCCACGTGTGTACACCTTTTGTCTACTGAGGAGAAGAACCGTGCCTTGGAACTGAGTTTCTGGATTATCAATGTTAAGAAGTTCTCATGGGTTTCCCTGGTGGTTCAATGGTTAAGAATCTGCCTGTCAGTGAAGGGGCGTGGATTCAGTTCCTGGTCCAGGAGGATCCCTCATGCCTCAGGGCAGATAAGCCTGTGAGCTACAACTTCTGAGCCCCAACTACTGAAACCGGTGGGCCTTAGAGCCTGTATTCAGAAACAAGAGAAGATACCACAACGAGAAGCCTACACACCACAACAGGAAAAGCTCACAGGCAGCAATGAAGACCCAGCACAGCCAAAAATAGATAAATAAATAAATAAATAAATATTTTTTAAAAGAAGCAAATTGAACTCCTGATAAATTAGAGAGTAACTTTCAAATCTACAAATATTGCAGTTTTGGAGTAGAGCCCAAGAGATTTTTAATAAGTAAATCCTGTAGCTAAATTATAGGGTAGGTAAGAGATGATTGTATTATGTTGCCCCTACATATAAGATTTATAACTATTAATATGTTATAATATGTGAATACTGTATGTAGAATCTTCTTTAAAAGAGTATATGGATTGGATTCATACTTAGTATATTTAGTGTTAAACCCTATGAATGCTGAAGATGAGTGGGTTAGAAGTAAAAAGAAAATAAGTGATGTATCAATATATAATCCAGNAGCCCAAGAGATTTTTAATAAGTAAATCCTGTAGCTAAATTATAGGGTAGGTAAGAGAAGATTGTATTATGTTGCCCCTACATATAAGATTTATAACTATTAATATGTTATAGTATGTGAATACTGTATGTAGAATCTTCTTTAAAAGAGTATATGGATTGGATTCACACTTAGTATGTTTAGTGTTAAAGCCTATGAATGCTGAAGATGAGTGGGTTAGAAGTAAAAAGAAAATAAGTGATTTATCAATATATAATCCAGTCATTTATGACATCATCTCTGAATGTAGATAAATCTATTTTTTATTTAGCCCACCAGAAGCTTAGGAAACATGATCTTCCAAGCATTCTTCAAAACATAAAATAATTACTGTTAAAAATACCTTACCTGTCACTTTTGTTTATAAAGCATTTATACTGTTTCATAATTTAATAAATACATGATAGAAGCATTGAATTTTATGCTTAAAAGAGACATTCAGATCAGTTCAGTCACTCGGTCATGTCTGACTCTTTGCAAAACTGTGGACTACAGCATGCCAGGCTTCCCTATCCATCACCAACTCCCAGAGCTTACTAAAACTCACATCCATTGAGTCAGCGATGCCATCCAACCATTTCATCCTCAGTCATCCCCTTCTCCTCCTGCCTTCAATTTTTCCCAGCATCAGGGTCTTTTCAAATGAGTCAGTTCTTTGCATCAGGTGACCATAGTATGGAGTTTCAGCTTCAACATCAGTCCTTCCAATAAATATTCAGGACTGATCTCCTTTAGGATTGACTGGTTGGATCGCCTTGCAGTCCAAGAGACTCTTCTCCAAGACCACAGTTCAAAAGCATCAATTCTTCAGCACTCAGCTTTCTCAGTCTAGCTCTCACATCTGTACATGACCACTAGAAAAGCCATAGCTTTGATTAGATGGACCTTTGTTGGTAAAATAATATCTCTGCTTATTAATATGCTATCTAGGTTGGTCATAACTTTTCTTCCAAGGAGCAAGCATCTTTTAATTTCATGACTGCAGTTACCATCTGCAGTGATTTTGGAGCCCAAGAAAATAAAGTCTCTCACTGTTTGTATTGTTTCCTCATCTATTTGTCATGAAGTGATGGAACTAGATGCCATGATCTTTGTTTTCTGAATGTTGAGTTTTAAGTCAACTTTTTCACTCTCCTCTTTCACTTTCATCTGGAGGCTCTTTAGTTCCTCTTCACTTTCTGCCATAAGGGTGGTGTCATCTGAATATCTGACATTAGTGGTCACCTAATCCTCTTCTGTTATAGAAATGCCTCATTTTATCATGCTCAGCTTTGTTGCACTTCAAAGATGCTACGTTTTTTATGAATTGAAGGCTCATGGCAATCCTGTATCAAACAAGTCTACTGGTATCATTTTTCCAACAGCATCTATTCACTTCTTGTCTCTGTGTTACAATTTTCACTTTTTCACTAGTATTATACTTGTTATGGTGATATGTGATCAGTGATCTTTGATGTTACCATTGCAATCATTTTGGGGCACCACTAGCCACGCCTATATAAGACATTGAACATAACTGATAAATACTGTATGTGTTCTAACTTCTACCAACTAGCCATTCCCCCATCTCTCTCCCTCTCCTAAGTCCTCTCTGTTTCCTGAGAAACAACAGTATTGAAATTAGGGCAATTGACAACTCTGAAATGGCCTTCAAGTGTTCAAGTAAAAGGAAGAGTCACTCATCTCTCACTTTAAATCAAATGCTAGAAATGATTAAGTTGAATGGGGAAGCATGTCTCAAAAAGCAAGAGAGGCCAAAAGCTAGGCCTCTTGCACCAGTTATCCAAGTTGTGAATGCAAAGGGAAAGTTCTTGAAAGAAATTCAAAGAGCCTCTCCAGTGAACACAAATAATAAGAAAGCAAAACAGCCTTATTGCTGATATGGAGAAATTTTGAGTGATCTGGATAGAAGATCAAACCAGCCCCATATTCCCTTCAGCCAAAGCCTAATCCAGAGGGAGGTCCTAAATCTCCTCAGTCCTATGAAATCTGAGAGAGGTGAGAAAGCTGCAGGAGAGCTTGAAGCTAGCAGAGGTTGAAAGTAGAGGTTATGGAGAGGAAGCTAGCCCTCTCCATAACATCAAAGTGCAAGGGGAAAAAGCTGATGCAGAAGTTGCAGCAAGTTATACAGAAGATCTAGCTAAGATGATGAGTGAAGATGGCTACACTAAACAACAGATTTCCAGTGTAGGCAAACCGACCTTCTATGGAAGATGATACCATCTAGGACTTTCATAGCTAGAGAGGAGAAGTCAATGACTTGTTTCAAAGCTTCAAAGGATAGGCTGACTCTCTTGTTATGGGCTAATGCTGCTGGTGACTTGAACTTGGAGCCAATGGTCATCTACCATTCCAAAAATCCTACATGACTTAAGAATGATCTACTCTGCCTGTGGTCTATGGAACAACAAAGCTTGGATGACACACTACGTCTGTTAACAACATGCTTAACTGAGTATTTTAAGCCAACTGTTGTGACCAACTGCTCAGGGAAACGATTCAACGTACATTGCTTATTGACAATGCACCTGATTACCCAAAAACCGTAATGGAGATAAAATAAGATTCACGTTTTCATGCCTGCTACCATACTACAATGGAGCTTCAGCAGCAGTCCTTCCAATGAATATTCAGAGCTAATTCCCTATAAGATTGATTGACCTCCTTGCAGACCAAGGGACTCTCAAGATTCTTCTCCAGGATCACATTCAAAAGCAGCAATTCTTCTGCACCCAAACTTCTTTATGGTCCAACTCTCACATCTTTACATGACTACCAGAAAAACCATGGCTTTGACTCTATGGGCCTTCGTTGGAAAGTGATGTCTCTGTTTTAATACTCTGTCTAGGTTTGTCATAGCTTTCCTTCCAAGGAACAT
The DNA here is from genome assembly GCA_006410735.1 of Raphicerus campestris. Lineage (NCBI taxonomy): Eukaryota > Metazoa > Chordata > Mammalia > Artiodactyla > Bovidae > Raphicerus > Raphicerus campestris. The sequence continues at coordinate 38,214 of SJYW01033975.1, read as the reverse complement.
CTTTTAGTTTCATGGCTGCAGTCACTGTCTGCAGTGATTTTGGAGCCCATGGATCAAGGGGACATTTTAACTCTCAAATGTTATTATTTAAGAAATACATTTCAAGAGGCTATAGCTGACAAAGATAGTGATCCTAACCATATAAATTCATAAGCTAAATATGTTTCACTATTCTCGTGACCCTTGAAAACTATTACACCTCTAGCCAAAGTGGTCTTTTACCATATTCTTGACATAAGTATGCACCTTGAAGTCTGTGATCCTAGTAGGAAATGTTAGAATGCCTAAAAAAGGATTGTGATTTGGGGAGAGGACTGAAAATGCAACACAATCTGTGATTTTGCATGAATCAGCAAATGATTTTCAATATGACATATGTGTGTTAGTTGCTCAATCGTGTCCAAATCTTTAGACCCCATGGACTGTAGCCAGCCAGGCTCCTCTGTCCATGGAATTCTCCAGGCAAGAATACTGGAGTGGGTTGCCATTCCCTTCTCCAGGGGATCTTCTGGACCCAGGGATCAAACCTGGATCTCCTGCATTGCAGGCATATTCTTTACCATCTTAGCCACCAGGGAAGCCCTTTTAGTGTGATAAGACCCTCTAAATGTTAGAGGCTTTTAAATTCACACATCATTATAATGAAAACCTATGTTAACTGGCTAATGATTGACTGATACATCAAAATCGGACATCAAATAATGTGCATGTGTTATCTTCCTTTGAAATATTAGCAATTCGGTCTTCTTAAAGGGATATAGTCAGGGCCAGTCACTGTAACACTCCCCCCAAATTGAGAATGTTTCCAAATGATCGTTTTATTTATTATTTTTCTCTACCAAGAAGAAGCTCTAGAAATCTTGGTATTTTTCACATGCATTGTAAATGCCACAACCTCTCTTTGGGATGGTCATAATTTTATTTTGCAATGCTCTTAACATAATCTTGGCAGGAGACAAGTTCCCAGGTGCACCTGCAGAGAGCAGATGGCTTGAGTGGCTCTGCGTGAGGGGAGGTCTCAGTTCCCTGCTTGTAGCACCCTTTCCAGGGAGCAAAGCACCAGGTGCTTCACAAGCTCCATTTATATTCCACACACACTGCGTTTCTCTTTTGCATCCAAACTTGCAGAAAACTATTTCTCCGTCATTTTGTATTGATAACATCTGTTTGTTTTTTCTTCTTTTTTAGAGAGAGCTAGTGGGTAAGGATGACTGAAAAGGGACAGGGCAAGCTGGAGTGGGAATGGAGAAATTTCCATCAGTTCATCACAGAACTAAGAGGGATATGTGAGAAATTTTAAAGGAAAAAATATTAAAGAAAAAAATTGTTCTCTCTTGTTTTTCTTCTCAGTACTTATCCTACAAGCATAGTTCATTCAAATTAATAGAATTACCAACAGATAAACTGAAGAAGGCTATGGCTATGGTCATCCCACAGAGGAGATAATACATTGTAGGCAAGCTTTTGAAAACAAGTAATCTCATTTTATTTTCCTGGACTCCAAAATCACTGCAGACAGTGACTGCAGTCATGAAATAAAAAGATACTTGCTCCTTGGAAGAAAAGTTGTGATAAGCCTAGACAGCATATTAAATGCAGACATATAACTTTCCAACAAAGGTGCATATAGCCACAGCTATGATTTTTCCAGTAGTCATTTATGGATGTGAGAGTTGAACCATAAAGAAGGCTGAGCACCGAAAGATTGATGCTTTTGAACTGTGGTGTGGGAGAAGACTCTCGAGAGTCCTTCGGACGGCAAGGAGATCAAACCAGTCAATCCTAAAGGAAATCAATCCTGAATATTCATCGGAAGCATTGATGCTGAACCTGAAACTTCAATACTCTGGCCACCTGATGCCAAGAGCCGCCTCAATGAAAAGACCCTGATGCTGGGAAAGATTGAGGGCAGGAGAAGGGGGCAACAGAGTATGAGATGGGTGGATGGCATCATCAGCTCAATGACCATGACTTTGAGCAAACTGCAGGCGACAGTGATGGACATGGAAGCCTGGTGTGCTGCAGTCCATGGGGTCACTAAGAGTCAGACACAACTTAGCAACTGAACAACATCTTTTTCAAAGGTATGGAAATTAAAATGCTGTGTCATTAAACTTAAAAATAATCATACCCAACTCTGTTATATACTCATGTCCTGTAAGTAGCAGTTTTAAGTTAGAAAGTAGAAACTATCTCAACATTTTTAATAATGCTTCTGTCATTTTGCCAAGATTTCCAAATTGTTGGAATGTATCATTTTTTAAAAGTTACAAAAGACAGGATGATACCAACATGCATTATGATATTCAGGGCAGTCATTAATAATAAATTGGAAGATAGAAACTTAAAAGTTCAATAAGACAATAGTCAAGTCCATAGTTACAGACTACCAACTTTATAATACAGCAATATGAAAATGCATTTTTTATACAGTATTACTTAATACAAATTATCTCTTGACTGTGATTACATCAGTGCTATGAAATAGACATAAGTAAATGAAAACAATTTGGGTACTAGAAAAATATGATTATAGATATTTGTTCTTTTTTGTTTCCTTTTTTTATAATGTGACAATATTTTAAAGCTTTGTTGTTGTTCAGTTGCTAAGTTGTTCTGACTGTTTGCAAACTCATGGACTGCATGCAGTACACAGTTTTAAAGTTTATGATGCTAATATACTTGTTTCTCAAAGCCGTAGTCTAACCTTTAACAATTCATTCAGTCAAAATCTTCCTGATTGTCACCAAAATTCAAGTGTAACCAAAACATCACATATCATAAAGAATGCTGTTTTTTAAGGAAAGCTGCTTTTCCTAGTACCCATGATTTCAGTAATAATTTCATGTTAGAATGTTATCTGTGGCAGTTAAACTGAAATAAAGTAACTCCAGCAATATGCATGATTTAAAACTCAATTTGGCTTAGCTTCTTAGGCAGCTTCACTTGGCCTTTCTTATTGACTCTGGCAACTTTCCAGATTTTGAAGTATCGTTAAAAACTGTAAGGAAAAAAAAAAAAAACCTGTGTACGTCAGGTACAACTTTGTCAAAATTAAGCTGAAAAGCCCATCTGGCTCCATTGTCTTATTGAATTTGTCACATCTTATAAGCAGTTGAGTTTCTTTCCTAATAATCTATCTTTTCAAAGGATGACAAGAATTACTTCATTGTGTAAGTAAAGTGCTACAGTTGGTCACATCAACATGACATTTTCTCTCTCAGAATTTCACTGTTTATATAAATTTTGAAATTTTTATTTTGAAGATGTCATTTTGAAACCACCAGTAGGCCTCAAAGGAGTCATTTTATCTCTACCACCACCCAACTTTAGCCAGCATCACATCTTACCCTGAATTTCAAAAAGCCTCTTAATGGATCATCTCACATCTCGCCTTCTTACTTCAGTAAGTCCTCACTTTAGAATCAGAGTGATATTTTCGAAACACAATTTGAATCATTTTACAAAATCACCAACCTCACCCTCTATCCTCATTTTTCCATGTGTATGTGCACGCTAAGTCGCTTCAATCCTGTCTGAATCTTTGCAGCCCCATGGACTGTAGCCCGCCAGGCTCCTTGGTCCATAGGATTCTCCAGGCAAGAATCCTGGAGTGGGCTGCCATGCCCTCTTCCGGGGGATCTTCCCAACCCAGGGATCGAACCCAGGTCTCCCACATTGCAACCGGATAACTTATCATCTGAGCCACAGGGATCTAACCCATATCCCCTGCATTGCAAGGTGGATTCTTAACCACTGGACCNAAGTCCATAGTTACAGACTACCAACTTTATAATACAGCAATATGAAAATGCATTTTTTATACAGTATTACTTAATACAAATTATCTCTTGACTGTGATTACATCAGTGCTATGAAATAGACATAAGTAAATGAAAACAATTTGGGTACTAGAAAAATATGATTATAGATATTTGTTCTTTTTTGTTTCCTTTTTTTATAATGTGACAATATTTTAAAGCTTTGTTGTTGTTCAGTTGCTAAGTTGTTCTGACTGTTTGCAAACTCATGGACTGCATGCAGTACACAGTTTTAAAGTTTATGATGCTAATATACTTGTTTCTCAAAGCCGTAGTCTAACCTTTCACAATTCATTCAGTCAAAATCTTCCTGATTGTCACCAAAATTCAAGTGTAACCAAAACATCACATATCATAAAGAATGCTGTTTTTTAAGGAAAGCTGCTTTTCCTAGTACCCATGATTTCAGTAATAATTTCATGTTAGAATGTTATCTGTGGCAGTTAAACTGAAATAAAGTAACTCCAGCAATATGCATGATTTAAAACTCAATTTGGCTTAGCTTCTTAGGCAGCTTCACTTGGCCTTTCTTATTGACTCTGGCAACTTTCCAGATTCTGAAGTATCGTTAAAAACTGTAAGGAAAAAAAAAAAAAACCTGTGTACGTCAGGTACAACTTTGTCAAAATTAAGCTGAAAAGCCCATCTGGCTCCATTGTCTTATTGAATTTGTCACATCTTATAAGCAGTTGAGTTTCTTTCCTAATAATCTATCTTTTCAAAGGATGACAAGAATTACTTCATTGTGTAAGTAAAGTGCTACAGTTGGTCACATCAACATGACATTTTCTCTCTCAGAATTTCACTGTTTATATAAATTTTGAAATTTTTATTTTGAAGATGTCATTTTGAAACCACCAGTAGGCCTCAAAGGAGTCATTTTATCTCTACCACCACCCAACTTTAGCCAGCATCACATCTTACCCTGAATTTCAAAAAGCCTCTTAATGGATCATCTCACATCTCGCCTTCTTACTTCAGTAAGTCCTCACTTTAGAATCAGAGTGATATTTTCGAAACACAATTTGAATCATTTTACAAAATCACCAACCTCACCCTCTATCCTCATTTTTCCATGTGTATGTGCACGCTAAGTCGCTTCAATCCTGTCTGAATCTTTGCAGCCCCATGGACTGTAGCCCGCCAGGCTCCTTGGTCCATAGGATTCTCCAGGCAAGAATCCTGGAGTGGGCTGCCATGCCCTCTTCCGGGGGATCTTCCCAACCCAGGGATCGAACCCAGGTCTCCCACATTGCAACCGGATAACTTATCATCTGAGCCACAGGGATCTAACCCATATCCCCTGCATTGCAAGGTGGATTCTTAACCACTGGACCATCAAGGAAGTCTCAAAGATAATTTTACTTGCTTTTCTTTTCATATTTTTTTCCTTTTTTGCTCTGATAGGTTTTATGTCAACTCCTTTTGGTATTTATCTAATCATATTTTTCTAAATTCTAGGTTACTGTTTAATTAGTCAACCTCTATAAAGTACTGGGCTTCCCTGATAGCTCAGTCAGTAAAGAATCCACCTGCAATTCAGAAGACACTCGTTCAGTTCCTGGGTTGGGAAGACTTGCTGGAGAAGGGAAAGGCTACCCATTCTAGTATTCTGCCCTGGAGAATTCAATGGACTGCATAGCCCAGGGGGTCCCAAAGAGTTGGACACAACTAAGCAACTTTCACTATACAGTACTATCAATCTGTCTGATCTTTTCTTGTCTAATCTTATCCTTTTCATATCTAATCTTGTTTGTTGTTGTTTAGTTGCTAAGTTGTGTCTGACTTTTGGCCACCCCACACCCCTGCCGCCCTCCANACGGGGGTGCCTGGTGGGCTGCCGTCTATGGGGTCGCACAGAGTCGGACACGACTGAAGCGACTTAGCAGCAGCAGCAAACATTAACTGTTGTGTCTCACCTGTTGACTCTGTACTCACTGTTTCTTCTGCCTGGCTGCCCTACCTCTCCTTCAAGTTTTTGCTCAGGTGTCATCCCTCTGACCACCCCACTAAAGGCTGCAGTCAGCATCCCTAGCATCTTTTATCTCCTCTGTGTCATTTTTATTCATAGCATCACTATCTTCTAACATAATATCTGTTACTTTTTAAAAAAATCTGTTGTCTTTCTCCCTCAACTGGAATACAAACTTCATGAACTCCAGGATTTTTGACTATTTTGTTTTAGCTTCAGAAAGACCAGATTATTATTATTATTATTATTTTTTTTTTTTTACTGTTTTTCATGTCTGTGTCACAGGGCTTAGAACAGTGTGAAATCCAGAGCAAGATTTCAATAATTATTTCATGAATGTATGTCAAAAGGTACTCTGAATAAAATTAAGACAGAAATAAAGATTGGGGAAATGGTGTAAAATGTATTAGTTTATTAATATATTTGAGATGTATTTGTTTAAACAGCAATAAAAATACTAACATATCTATTTAAAAAATAAAATCATATTTTAAATAATTTACAAAAATAAATTATATGTACAAAATGATGAATCTCAGTGTATAAAAAATTCAATTACAATAATCAAACTGTATATATTTTTATTAATTTTGCAGAGAGATAAAATTTGTGATATTCACATATATCAAGTTTGTGAAGAAATGGATCCTTTGATATATTTCTTATGGGCATCACAAATCTTTTAATCAATTTTGTAATACATGTTAAAAAGCTTATACATTATATTTAAAGATTTAGATCACAAAAGTCTACTTTTGAAGACACCTAGCAATGTATAAGAGAAATAAACAAACATATTAGCACTCTATATATCTACATTAGGAAATGGATTAAAACATAGTATAACTAATTAAATATTAACTATATAATTAAATAGTTAATTAAATTAGCTATTATATTAAATTATAATTAAATTAACTATGTAATTAAATTTTAACTATATAATTAAACATTATATAGTTATTAGAAACAAACCTTGTAAGAAAATTTACTACAATAAGATAGTTTTTATAGCAATGATCTTGACCTTGTCTATCTGTAAACTCAATCTTAAATTTAACCCTTACAATCTAAATATATAATCATAGTCACAATTTTGCAAGAAAAATTAAATGTCTATATACATATAAAAAATTGAAAGGGAAACAATGGCATTTTAATAGTGGTTTATAGTACTGTCATAGCTCTAGGTATTGATCTTATTTCCTATTGTTGTTCTTGTTAAGTTGCTATGTCATGTATGACTCTTTTGCAGCCCCATGGATTAAAGAACACCAGGCTCCTCCCTCCAAGAGATTTCTCAGGCAAGAGCACTGGAGTGGATTACCAGTTCCTTTTCTAGGAGATCTCCCTGATCCAGGGATTGAACCTCCAACTCTTGCACTGGCAGGTGGATTCTTTACTATTGAGGCACCAGGGAAGCCTGCCTTATTTCCTATACATTTCCCAATCCTCTGAATATGAAAATTAGCACATATTTCTGATAATCGTTCAAAACAAACACAATTTAAATAGTCTTAATAAAAGTATTTATAGTTCTCCATCTGTTTTCCTAGTCAGCTATAGATGGTCTTCTGTCTCCCTGCAGAGTATCTGCTTACAACACTCTTCCCTTATTGATGTACTGATTCTACTAAGCGGAATTTAAATTTCCCTTGGTGGGTAGGACAGATACCTTGTGAAACCAAAACCGCCAGTATCTACATCTAATTTTTAATTAAGTGCAGTAATTCCTAGCCAGTACCAGCTGTTATCATGTTTCTTCAATTCTGTGCCTTGATAAATAGCTTAAGGAATGTTATGCAAAAAACATAATCATGCAAAAATCTTCGCACTTTCAAAACAAGCTTTGGAAATAAAACCTTTTTGAATTCCCACTTTTTTGAAAAGCTGTGACTGGATGCTTTTTGAGAAGAACCAACACTCTCCCACATACCACACCCCCCCCACCTCAAACATATTTTTCTTCCATAACACCTTTGTAACATCGGATTAAAGCACATTTCAAATATTAATGAAAACTCCTGTTCAGTTCAGTTCAGTTCAGTCACTCAGTCATGTCCAACTCTTTGTCACCCCAAGGACTGCAGAATGCCAGGCTTCCCTGGCCATCTCCACAGGAGACAAACACAGTTCTGGCTCAGTTTCTGTGGAGCCTCTGGGTCCTAGTGCACACAGGAAGCAAACCCAGGCCTTCTCGAAAACACTTGAAGAAAGTACAATTATTATTACCCCTATTTTACTGCTGAAGATACATGTTCTCAGCAGAGTTGTCCATTATTGGGCTTTTAAAATTATTTTCTTTAGTTTTTACTATTTATTTATTTTGGGGCCACGCCACATGTCATGCTGGATTTTAGTTCCCTGACCAGGGATTGAACCTGTGCCCCCTGCATTGGAAGCACAGAGTCCTAACCACTGGACTGCCCGGGAAATCTGAAGACCTTTACATCCTTGATCTAGTTCATGTCTGATTTGCTGACTTGGACTCCTGCTGTTATTTGCTTCTAATCAGAAGTTGCCCTCTCATTCTTGTTATTTCAAGGTATCTTGAGATTTCTGAAGGTAATATAGTGAGCTGGGAATAGGGATTTGCAACTAAAATGTTCTGATCTGGCCCATATGTTTCTCATATTCATAAGTGTACCCAAGCACAGTTAAAAGTTGTTTGTTTTCCACTACAATTGCATGCTACTAGCATCTTGAAGAAACTTCAGATAAAGCGTAAGAGGGTGAAAAAAAAAACTGTTAGTAAAATTTTGTGTTAAAATTGCTATAAAACTGATAGATAGATGGATAGATAGGCAATTTTGTCCATTCAATGAAAATTTATTGAGTAGTTAAGGATATATATATTTTTTTAACTCTTCTCATTGTGGAAACAGAGGTCATCAGTCTATTTGTAAAACTGGAATACATGTAAGTTAGAATATATATATGCCAGAGAAAGGACTTCAGATTTAAAATTTTGGATTGTAAGACTACAAATATTAGAAGATCTATCCAGAGCAAGAACCATGTGATACCAGGGTTCCTTGAGAACTGGCATTGGATTTATTTCACCCATGTGTCCAAGCCATGCAGTGTCTGAGACTCTGTCCACAGGATACTTGAAAAATAAGAAGCAAAAGGGCTATTTCTGGTTTTTAGACCTTTACCCATCTCATAGCTGAAATATAATAACTGGAGACATTGACATTTAATCCCTTCCCTTATTTGACTTGTTGGCCAAATGTATATAGATATTTCTGTTGCTCATCAAAGTTTTTCTGAGGGCCTATCACACATACATCAAGAATTTTGTGTTAGCAAGTAATATCAATATCTATCACTTAAAGTAACATTGGGGCAGTCCCTAAAATCTGCATTAGGTTAATAACAAGAACACCATTTCGGCTTTCAGGGGGAAAAACTCAGAAACATAAAGAAACAGAGAAAATATAATCTATTCTTGGCTTTCATTCATTCATTTATCAAGTTCTCACTTAATGAGCAGAACTCTGCTGAATGCTGACAATATAATAATAAGAAAATCTAATGTGATCTCTGCTTTACTGGGGCTTAAAAGATAGATACACTACTAATGTGTAAAATAGGTAACTAATGAGAACTGACTATAGAGCACAGGGAACTCTACTCAGTGCTCCATGGTGATGTAAAAGGGAAGGAAATCCAAGGAAAAGGGGGGGTATATGTATATGTGTGATTGATTCACTTTTCTGTACAATAGAAACTAAGACAATGTTGTAAAGTAACTACAATTAAAAAATTATAAATTGTAGATAAAG